>WURT03066577.1:0-13627 GCA_009936505.3 Holothuria glaberrima
TATATATAACTATATATATATTTGTATATATGTGTGTGTGTGTGTGATTTGCATGATGAAGTCCGTGCGTTTGGTGTTAATTTGAGCAAAATAAGTAGAAAAGGGCAATGCCTCTCACGCCAACCCAAATAAATAGAAAAGACGGCACATTCTGTCAATGAATCTTCCTTGCAAATGAAAACCCGGTCACAATCATTTAGAGAATACCGTAAACTGAACGTTTCAAACCTTCCAGGTTCTTCCTCAGCAGTAGAATTGAAAAGCTGAACTTTTTCAGTAGCAAAGTACATGTGACCTTAGAGGTCACGCTTGTTTGACATAAAAGAAAGGTCGCGGTTAAGGCCATGGACGTGGCTGTCACATCTTAAGATTAGTCTTGATTCCTGTTCTTTAAGTGCCTCGGATGTAGAAAAGCCTCCCATTAAGATTGCAAATTTCAAGTAGCTGACGGAGTGATTTGGTAAGTCAAAGTGTTCAACTTTAAGTAGTCCTGTGCTCTAGTTACGGATGCTGACTTTGTGGTTGTTAAATCTTAATTTAAAAGTTGTAAAGGTCTCACCTATGTAAAAGATCGTGGCACAAAAGTAGTAACATGACATTGGCATGGGCGTGGATCATGGGGGACGAGGGTACGGGTCCCCCTCACTTTTTTGGAAGGGGGATATCGCCAAAAATCCTACCCCACTTTTTCAAAAAAGATAAAAACTAAAACTGTGATTACGAGTTGACACTACATATTAAAAACTAAATTTCGCCCAAATATGGCACCATTTGCCATATAGACACCTTCCAATTTCATTTTTTCTTCAAAGGGTCCCCCTTCCCTTTGACCCCTCCCCCGGGAGAGCGATTCGTTGATGGTAAAAAGTCTAACAATTTACTGTTTACTCACTCACTTAACGAAGTGTTGTTAGGATTTATCCCAGGGACTGAGTAAAAAAATCACTTAAGCAAGCAAAATGAAAAAAAAAAACTCCCTAAAAGAGTAGAAATTCTTGGTGACATATTCAATTCAAATTAAGCACCAAATGTAGCACCATTTTGCATCTAGCCCACCTAACGTGAACAAAAATTTTCCAAAGAGGAGGGAACACCCCCTCTCCCTATACCCCTCCCCCAGGACAGCGATTCGCGAATGGTGAAAAGTCCCCCCCCCCACTTTTGGAAATGGATCCACGCCCATGGACATTGGAACAATAACAGGAGTACGAACCCGGTGACAATTGTATTCCCTTGGGCTTGACAGGAAAATGTACAAAAAATAAAGTGCTTTCAATTTCTTGTTTAATGATTCTCTCTCAATTTTAAACATCATTTCTATTTTTTTCTATAATGTCAAAACGTCTCATAAGCTTGCACGTGTTTTTTTTTTTTTTTTGCTTGTGTAAACTTTAAAAGAGCGCTCTGTATATTCACTTCAGGTATTTATGCAACGGTCTATGCCAATGCCCCCAAGGAGAAGTTTGTAACATTTCATGACGTTCAGTTTGAAAATTATTTAGGAGGATCTGGGTATCTAGAACGTTGGATTGGGAAGCTTCGTTCTTCAAAAGAAGTTATCGTATCATCGCCTCAAGGTGAGAGATCTCTAACAGAACATACATTGCCTCCAACGAAAGTGGTGTACATATCATTGTCTCATATTTTCTTGAGCATCACAGAGACTAGATTCGATGATTTCACATATCTAGAAAATGTTTTAGTTGAAAACCCTATCTAAATAGCATGGACCATTTGATAGACATTAATTTTCAAAGAAATGTAATTTTTACAGACATATAGAACATGGTGGGAAATCTTTGTGGTCATCATGGCACATTGATTTGACATTGCATGGTATCTCTTTAAGATGTCGATATCGTCATATGTAACATTTAACAAGTTGGATTTCTTTACCCTAATTACGGCATACCCTTATGGTAGGCCTACGTTGAATGATATTCAAACATTACTACCTTATGAAATTTAAAGGATAAGGACGGCATTTAATTATAAATAATAACAAAAGGGTTCTGAGGCAATAATCCTAGTGTAAATTTTATCCAGTTACCTTGAGCAGAAGAGAAGGCATTATTTGGCAAAGTAACCAATGTTTAAAATGAGATAAGAATAGAGGATTGCTACCGGGTTTGAAAGGCATGTACTGAAAATTCTTCTCTTTCACATCAGGCTCTTGTAGAATGCCACCGATTGTACACACAACTTTGAAGACAGCGTCTACATTGAATGTGTGTAGTTAGAAACGTTACTTTGATTACAAACTTTGAAATTTTACCAGGTCATATCATACGCCATCTTCATTGGTTAGCAAACTTAACTCAATTTATTCTCCCTGCTTTACCCTAATACAGCAAATCTATCACCAATGGCACAATTAAACTGGCTTGCTTTCGTTAAGAGCTTGTTAGATCTTCCAAAGAACGCGTATATTGTGCACATTGAAGGAATATGCATTGAAATGGGTAAGTGATAACTAACTGTAGTGATACAACTGAAAGTCTGCCAAGTAACGAAAATGTTAACAGTATAAATGGAATTTATCCTTAAAGATTTTCAATAAGTTCGGTTAAGTTGATCAAACTTTTGCAATCACCGTCATTACTAAAATTTTCAGGTAGATTTTATCTCCTTCAAGAATACGTACAAAACGGAACGCTGAGAGAAAAAGTTACATCTATACTGTATAAGAGTATCAAACGAAACGAGGAGGTGACCTCCACATCCAGCATTTTGTTACAATTGGCGTCAAGCCTTATTCATGGGATAGAGTTCATACAACACCAAAATGTAAGTAGTTTATAATTCCCAATAAACATACCACAACGTGTAATGCTTTGCTCCCGTCAAAATCGTACTCAGCATTAATGTTCAATTTTGCGGATTGGAAATCCGAAAATTAAAAAAGCGAATATTTATGCCCCTGCAATCTCTTGTGTGGATTTCTTTTTGACGGGAAAGACATTAAAAAACTCAAGCATAATGGTAAAATTTATTACTTGCAACTTCTGGTGATTAACTTGGCGGTGTCAGTAATGAGGCAGTGTACAAAATCCAAATCTAGGCATGTTTTCATGTTACTCTCTATTCGCCTAATTTAGTGTTTCGGTTCAGTAGTTCTGAATTTCATCTATATGTGTTTAAATGAGTCACAAGGGTCTCCTTGTAACAAATGAAATCTAGATCCTAATAGTATGTTAAAGGAAAATACAAAACATAGATCTGCGTAACATACAATTACTTATGTTTAAGGTCAAAGCAGTAGAAGAAGACATTCCGTTTCTTTTAAAAAGCTCTGTCATTTTTTAGTGATTGTGAATGATGAAAATGCAACTAAGTCAAGTCGTCAGGATGCTTTTTGCTAATGTCTATGTCTAGTTTCGAAATAAAACGAACCCCATCTCTCGAAATTGCTCTGCAGGTTTTAAAAAATTATTTTCCTAGAACTAACTTCATGCGCATGAAGTTAGGAGTCCAATCTGTTTTGGGGGCTGTAACGACTTGCCCGAAAAATGAAACGAAAAATTTTCGAACGCTCCACGTGCGTTCATCATCTTAATTTACATACCATATAGATATGCATCGGTTACTACAGGGCAATAAACACATGCTAATTACATTCAATCACTTGCCGTGTTATTACCTTTCCATATTTGGTTATAAATTTTAGTCACGTTCTTTCAATAATAATGATAATAATCAGTAATGTTGCCAGGATTTCGTGTAATTGCTGGCCTGGGGGAGGGGTCTTAAGAGAGGGGATGTCGCCCTCCCCTTTGAAAATTTTTGAAAAATTAGGTGTCCTTACATGTAATCTGGTGCCATATATGCTACCTTTGATATATAACATATGTGTTAATTTTTTTCTTATTTTAGATACCTTACTAAAAAAAAAAAAATCGGCATCAATGGGGGGGGGGGCATGGCCCAATTGCCATACCCTAAGCAAGCCACCGATAATAATATATGTTAAACCATTGAAAAACACACTGATGAATTACCGAATCTGATGAAATTCAAATCATTATTTTAAATATATAAAAGAAGTTTTTTTAACTATTAATTTCCTTTAGCTACATCATTGCAATTTATTTTTCTTTCACTAAGTGCCCGAAAATTTCTCAGAATATTGCCCGAAATTTCACAGAAACATTTGGTTTGGTAGTGCAGCCTGCCAGTCCCCGCTTCCTACGCTTATGTTCATGCGGCACGCACTAAGACTCTTAAATCCAATTGCTTGTGATAATAGACCACCTTAATATATTCGGACACTATGGATTGTCCTCCTGCCAAAGTTAACGTTCTGTGGTATATCTTTGCATTTTTGCAGGGCAGTTTCTTTTTATGCGTTCATGTTAGACAAGGTGCCGTGTAAGCTATGAATAAAAAGTTTGCCAAGTTGTACTTGTTACTTTAGCTGTAAAACGTAGGTGCTAATAATTTCAATAAGAATTACTGAAGTCTAGTAACACCAAGCAAAAAAAAAATTACTTCAGATGCGTCTGCATTGTGATACTTTTAAAAGTGAAACATAACTAACTAATGTGAAAGAGAAGCGGTAATACATATCTGTTTCATGAAACGATTGTTGCTTTAATTTAAGAAGTCTTTCATGTTCCTGTTTACATAACAACCTGAAACATTGATTCACATTTGTTGTTGACAGTTCTATCATCCCGGATTATCTAGTGACGGGGTACTTGTCTTTAACGACAGTACATGTAAATTGTACGATTTTTGCACCGCCGACTTTGTCCAGGAAAAAATTGATGACATCATTAAAAAAGAAGAGGTAACTTACTCGAAACACTATTTAATGTAAAAGAATGTCAAATGTAATACTCTGGCATTATGAATTTTAGTAATATTTTATTCTAGACATGCATGAGTAATTACTATTCGCTTTTAAACTTCCCATGCAATCGCAGAAAGACGTCGAAACAAGAACTCTCCCACCAGAAGCAGTTTTTAAGAGGGTGTATGACAAGGCAAGTGAAATGTGGTCTTTGGCTGCTACCCTGTGGAAGATTTTTACGCATGGTAACTATTTTAGGACTTCACGGTTTAGTTTATCCTAGATCGTAAAAACAACTTTTAATTTCTTTATTCACATCAGTTTTAAAATTGAAATTTTTCCTAAATTTATTAAAACTTTACTCTAACAAGAAATATTTCTTCACAAAACTACATAGATGATGTAGGTCGCATTATGAAGATTTGATCTTTTAAAGTCTTATTTCATAAAGATACTATGTTATACGAAAGGTAATTTTATGTGAGCGAATTCTTGCAGTTTAGTTTATATAACCTATTAAACATCTAATCCTCAATATTACATTGACGTTTCACACTGGGTAACCCATATACATATTGAATATTTTGTAACATTACTTTAAAGGTCAAAAAGCTAAATTTAACTATCTGAAGGAACTGTCTCAACAAGAGCCTTTAGGAGGTGAATGTTTACTAAAGAAACCACACAATCTTGACAACGATATGTAAGTAGTTCGGCTCTACTTCAAGTTTTTGTTACAATTATATTCTCAGACTTAAAAAGGAGTATAATATAGCTACTAGTGAAGTTAGAGAAAATATCACAATGGTGGCTCCAGAATTTTTCTTCTCATGTATAGAACTTTTGGCTATTTCTTAAAATTGACCCCAATAATTGGCGCCCAAAATAGCCCACTTCGTTAACTCTTATCTAATATTATTGTTATTACAGATATAAACTGATGACAAAATGCTGGTCAAAACAGCCAAACTCTCGCCCAAGGATTTGCAAGCTTAAGCACAAAATTGATGGAAAAATCTCCACATGGAGCAGCGAGGTATCTGTACCATTTTGTGTAATTTCATTTGATGGGATTGGCTCAGACAAGATGTGTTACAATATTTAGAGCAAATGTTGAGTTGTGCAAAATTCGATAGGGTATCGTCTGATGTAATGTTCATGTTAAAGTCATATGCTGTTTGAGATGCGTTGTAATGCAACACTTCAAGCATATTATATTAAACTGTGAATCGATGATGTAAATGATTCAGTGCTATTCAGTGCTGTATGCCAGGGGTGGGAACTTTAACACCATTTGATGCCTTATTGTATTAGTTTGTCCAATATCGCATAATTTTTTTCTGGGACAGGACGAGGCCGATCTGGCGTGACTTTCCATTATTGAAAATAACATTTGTATATTTTGTGCAATCATGTGCATTTGAAGCAAAAGTTATTATAAAGTTTACTTAAAAACAGTGAAAGAAAATGTTTAAAAGACTAAGGAGAAACGGTTCAATATGTAACTCTCGGTGCCAACAGTTTAGAAAAAAAATTACTTAACCACCGTATGCGACTCTATTTAGCACACTTTTCCGTTCAATTTGCAGAGAGAAATTGGAGAAACTCCACAGGGATACGAGTTAATGACTATAGGTGCAAAGATTGACTGAGGTGTTCAACTTTTAAAGGAAACTTTCGATGAAGAGAATTGTTAGCAAATGAAAAAAAGACAACAAACTTAGATGTTTACATTTTTTGGACAATATTGAGATTTTGAATTGAAAAAGTCTGCATTACTGCACCAGACAATTGTAGATTTAATTGTGGGTTTTGTTGGAATGGTCAGTATTCTCAAAGTTACTTGAACTATGGTAATAATTATACCTTTTAGTACTTTTTCATTATTGAATGGTGATACAACACTTACAAAAATAAAAAAAAAAAATCAGTAGCTCAGTAGCTTTCATGTAAGAACAATGTATTTCTCTTCTTCTTTAGCTGCTTTAATCTGTTAAAGGCGGTAATCTGGTGTTAGTATAGGCTGCTGCGGACGCAAAATAGAGGTCAAAAGAGGTCATTAGTGTTTGAGGAAATGAGTTGTTGGTAAATTTGTATGGTGTTTGAACATAGTTTGAAGAACTGGCGACACGCAGTAAGGTGGCTTACGTGAATCGCAAATAGTATCGGTGAACTCTGGAACTGAATGCAGGATAGCCGCAGGAAAATATGTTCTGTGGAAACTGTCTTGCTAACAAACTAACAATTATAATCATGGGCGTCACCAGGGGGAGGTCGGGGTGTGCAAACGACCCCCCCCCCCCTTTGAGCTTCTTTTTTACAGAAACGTTTAAAGGATGTACCAAAAATTGAAATAGGTTTCTTCAGTCATTGCAAAGTATAAATTTCTTTTAACATGTTGAATGGTTAATTTCGCTGCATTTACAGATTGAGTCCCCCAAATTACTATTTTCACCCATTTTTATTTTTAACAGTTAAAGGTAAGGTAAAGTGTAGCTACACCTTTCCATAGTATTATAATCATATATCTAAAGCCACAACGTGCAGAAATGATAGAAAAATATGAAAAGTACTTTTGATGAAATACCTTTAAAATATATCTTCTTCAACGGAACAATCATTTTATAGAAACTGTCTTTGAAAGATTTTCATCTCTTGAATTCTGTTCAATTTGGTAGGTAAACTACTTCAGTCAGGATATGAATTAATATTAGCACGGACTTCCGCATACTTGGTATTTCAAAGTAACTTAAAATCTCCATGAAAAAAGGGTGATGATATTGTTGTAGCAGTCGTAGCAGTCGACTTTTCTGAGGGTTTTAACATTACTACACACGGAAAAACCCGTAAAGGAGGATGCCCTCTCAAGATTTCGACTCTTGGCGTACTGCATGCATGACATATGCTTGGCAGTGTTTAATATCCACCTTCGACTCGACGGTTCGATATTTTAGCAATAAGGTGTTTTACTCGATCTGATACAGGACCGTTGCCTGGGCGAAATACCTAGGGGGTCAGTACATGAAAGTGTCCAGTAGCGTACCTATTGGGTGGTTGGCACCCAGGAGGAGCCTTTCTCTATTACGCATTGCCTCCATGAGGGGGGGGGGGTCTAATAGAGACATCTATATGGAGGACAATGAAGATTTAAGGATTTTCAGTTTTTTTTTCAGGGAGGCCATTCTTCATTTAGGGATTGGAAATCCCAGGGGGCAGCTACCCCCTTGTCCCCCCCCCCCCCCGCTGGCTACGGCTCTTGGATAGTATTGAAGAGGTAGTTATCCCACAAAAATCTGGCATATCGAACGTCACTTTAGGTTTAAGGGTCAATCATTATTCTAAATGTCAAACAACTTCTTTTGTTCTTCCTCCAATTTGTTTGTTCGGCGTTTTCAATTTTTACCTCCTCATTACCTATTTTAATGGAATAAATGAAATTTTCAGTATTTTCTAGGTCTTGTTGGAGAAAAGTTGAAAGTAAAAACCGAAGTAAATTGTAAATTCACACTGTGCACAAATTTACTGTTCTGTTCTATAGGGCCTGATAACTTATTCAGTTAAGAGATGCTTTTCAATGCAGATTTGAGCGGTTTTCTTAAATTCTTTTGCATTGCATGGTTCAGTTTGCTTAAAACTTTCCTATGATTTGTTATTTGAGGTAAGCTATTTTTCAGTCCTCCTTAATCTGAAATATTCCATTATATTTCACCAGCTTCCGAGGGTTTTGTCAGGGGAATCCTTTGCCTCTGGATCCTACCAATTGGTTTCCTTGAAATGCCCACGGATCCTACGATAGGCCCCCATTGTTATTTCAAGACTTGCAATGGGTTCACGTTTTGCTCTTTTATAAATAAGAAATCATATTTTGGCAATCATCAAACTAGCAATATTGACGAAAATTTCATTTTTTTATAGGCATTTGAAATGTCTAACCCTCAGACCTTCCGGGGGCTTTACCCCCTGGACCCCCACAGGGGCTTCGCCTCTGGACCCAGCGCCGTAGTGCTCACGGGCGGCGATCCTGGGCGATGGGGCCATGAAATTGGATGGGGGATACTGTACACTATATCCCCCCATGAATTCAACCCCGCAGATTCGGAAATCAGAAAACTTTACCTTTTTCTAGACTTTTTATAATAGACCTATTTATTTGTTTAGGAAATTCTTCTCGCAGTTGTCATATTATCACCTTTTAAAACCTGGAAAGGGCCATTTCCAGGGATCTTGAGGTATTTTCGGCCAAATTTTCTACGCTTCGCTCCAACTGACGGTGGCGCTCTGCTTAGATAGTGCCACTGAGTATTTCTGGAAATCAGAAAACTTTACCTTTTTCTATAAAAGGCCCTTTTTTAGGAAATATTTCTGACAGTTGTCATAGTGTCACGCTGAAAGCCTGAAAAGGGCCATTTCCAGTGATCTGGGGGTATTTTTGGCCAAAGTTTTCTACCCTCTGAGCCAACTGATGGTGGCGCTCCGCTTACATACTACCACTGACTATATTCGGAAATCAGAACAGTTAACCTTTTGCTAGACTTTATACAATGTGCCTATTTTTTAAGGAAATACTTGTTGCAGGGCCTTTTTTAACATACATACTGGGTGGGCTATGGCCCCCAGTAACATACACAGCCCCCCACTCAGCTCATTTGCCCCCCTCATCCCCCCCCGTATGGTCCCTTTTTCGGGAAAGTTTGTTTTCAAACGTGAAGTTAGTTAGTTAGTTATATGAGGTTTAACGGCCCAGTTTCCAACCAGTTGGTTCAAGTCGAGCCGGCCAGGGCCTTTTTTCCAGTTGTGGCTCACTGGCTTGTTCAAACGTGTAAACATTGTTCAATTTTATGCTGACAGGATAGGGGAAAGTACTAAACTATACTTCACTCAGTGAAGAAAATAAGGATAGATAAATTTACATGTAAGCCATGTGGAGTGCGATTTCTGGCAATCTGGACAGCACTAGCGTACACGGGGGAGGTCATTGGGCCATGCCCCCCTCACTGATGCCGATTTTTTTAGTTCATAAAAATACGTAAACTTTTTAAAACAAGTTTTGCTCTAAAAGGTAGCATATGTGGCACCATGTTGCATGCAAGGACACCTAATTTTTCAAAAGTTTTTAAAATTGATGCCGGTTTTTTTTTAGTTCCTAAACATACGTCAATTTTTTTAATACAAGTTTAACTCCAAAAGGTAGCATATATGGCACCAGACTGCATGTAAGGACACCAAGTTTTTCAAAAATATCCAAAGGGGAGGGGGACACCCTTCCCCCAGGCCAGCGATCACACAACGTACTGCATGGCGCGTGAGCACGCCACTACTGGACAGGCATTTTTCTGATAAATTTCTTCGTAAAGTACGCACCAATCAATGGTGGCTCTCCGCTTAGATGGTCCCTTTTGTAAAATGGCCTCCCACTAAAAGATTCTCAAAAAAACCCTAATTTGTTGTCGTAGTGTCACGTTGAAAAAACTGGAAAGGGTCATTTCCGGTGATCTGGGGGTTATTTTTGGCCAAAATTTTCTTTGTACGCTCAGCGCCAACTGATGGTGGCGCTCCGCTTAGATAGTGTCACTGACTATATCCCCCACCCCACTTTCAAAGACGGATCGCCGACCATGGTAGTGCTCGCTATAATACGCGCGAGCATTGCCGCTGCTGCGGCAATAACTTCCGTCTTCATACAAAATACGACCCCTTTTAAAAATATCTGGTAATGCCCATGATAATATATTTTCTTCAAGGATTGTCTAGACAAACTAATTTGGTTTAAATGTTATCGGAGGTATCAGAAATAAAGGTTGCTTAGCCTCAGGGACAGTTATCGAATATAGTATTTCTGTGTATACTGATGATGCAAGGCCAAACTCACATTTCTGAAAATATGCCGATGATACTGTTGTGTCATGCAAACTTTCAAAGAGTACTACTGAAAATAAGTTAGCGTTCTGTTGAAGATATAGGTTCAATATTTGATTACAAGATTTTATTTTTTTATCCCAAAACGTCAAAGGAAATGTGCTTAGCAAGCAAAAAGATATATTACGATTACCTCATTTAGTTAAAATTGCAACCTGTTGTGTTATTGATGGTTCTGAAGTGGCCAGAGCTCCCACAACTGAATGTTAGGGGGCACTGCTGATCTGGGCGTCGTTGTAATACCGATGGAGGATTCCCGTTGGTGGTTATACCATGAAATTTGGGTTATTGTGGACACAGTTGGTACGTTTGTTGGCTGATCTAGGCCACGGTTGAAGTGCTCATGTCTCTTACTGGTGGTGGCTGAGAGTGGGCCGTCGACATTGGGACGTCGCTAGACGGTGGACAGAGAGTAGTCCTCTAATCACGTAAGTTATTTCGTTGTAATTGTTTCTGTCAATGTATAGGCTACGAGGGGAAATTTCGGGTATGTGCATAAATGTAAGTCGTGCCAAAGAAAATGAAGATGGTGGGGCATTTTAAGCCTACTTTGTTGGGGAAAAGTTTGTTTTATTTTAAGGAAATTTTACATCTAATGAGATTGTTATACTCTTACGTAGGACCGCAGGCAGTGTCGTCGGGGAAAATTGTATATGTGCATGTCTGTGCGTATATTGTGCTGTTAATGCACAGATAAATCACTTCCATAGCATGAGGCATTCAGGTAATGTCCAGGGCCACCTGGGAATGTAGCAGGGTTTCAACACATCCCACCAATGCTTTTGAGCAGTGAAGTCGTTAGGCTACATTTTTAGATAATCGCTGGTATTTGTCTTACAGTCAACCATTTTCGGGGGACAAGCGTTTTTCGTTGCATGGGGGAACGGAAAGTACCGCTTGCAAGAGCTCGATACGAAAATTTATAGAGAATTTAAAGGGGATACTCAACGCTCCTCCTGGACATTTGTCTACGGTATTCTGGTATCGTTTCACCCTTGGCGATATTCGACAAGTTTTGGGTGGGGGGTAAACTATATTGATTTGGGAACAGTCTCTGGATGTAATATTTGTTGTAACATGTGGAAGCCGTGAGACGGCGATTTAGTTAAGGTTTAGAACCGCTTCTTCTATGTAATGTCGTGAAGAATATCGACCGGAAGAGAGTGTAGTGACCTCATTTGTAATTCACTCCCCCACTGCATTCCACTTAATAGCTTCCACATACAATTGGATCTACAGGGTACCTTAACAATAGGAGCTATGTACAAGTTTGGATAGGATGTAGCACCTGTAGAAATGCTAATTAGGTACTAGTGGTATGGCACGCCACTCCTTGTTTCTCTAAACTGGTGACCCCGACGTGATCCTCCTGCACCTTTCCGGTTTTCTTGTTGTCGTTTAGGATATTATATAATTTTTTCTGTAAATTTATGCGCTGTAACTTACTTAAATATTTTGATCATAGTAAGACTTACTCTAAACTGGTGACCCCGACTGTCTCTCATCTGGGGATGTATGCCTTTCTGGTTGGTACTGTTTGCTCCATTGAATTCTCGCTCTTAGTCTGAGAGACTGTGTTGCATAATTTTATATCGTCTTTTCAATGTTTCCCTTATGCTCATCATTAACTAAATTTTCGGTCACATTTAAGCTTTTGATTATTATCGACTGCCTCCTTCTTTGGCATTCTAGAGGTGAGCTACTGTAGTGACCTCATTTGAAATTCACTCCCCCACTGCATTCCACTTAATAGCTTCCACACACAATAGGATCCGCAGGCTACCTTAACATTAGGAGCTATGTATAAGTGTGGATAGGATGCAGCACCCGTAGAATGCTAATTAGGTCATCATGCCACGTGTACTAGTTAGCAGTGTGCCCAGTATAGTACAAGCTGCAAGCTTACCATTGCAGTTCTGGACTATACCTAGAAAGGACCTACAGACCTGCCACACTAATTCTACAGTGCCAACAGGGAGGATAGGATAGGTACAGAAACTTTACTGTACTTAGCTTGTATTTAGCAACTCATCATTTACTTGTATTTCTTATGTAGCTATTTTAATGTGCCTTTTGAATACTAGGCCCGCGTTCACTTTTGTAGTTATGCACCAGAAATCTAAAAGAGTATGTATTTCGTTCGGGGGAATGTAAGTGATTATAATATTAGAGCAGGATTTAAAGTTATTTTTGAAAAAGGATATACATATTCTTTTTGCAAGAGAAATGATAGTGTGGCGGACTTTATCTTCTGACACTCAAGAGAGTTGCCACCTAAACGACAATGGCGACTAAAAACTGTACATTAGATTGTCGTGTCTTATTGACCCTTGTACTCGACGCATCTTGTACCAGACACTCAGTATACATAAAGTAAACGATGAAATTGGTGAGATGAGATGAGACACGATGGTACAATCTTAAAATAAGGTAAACAGGAAATAACTAGCCTTTAGTATGACTTACAATTGGTCGTGTAATATACAAAACTGTGAACCCTCAAAGACAGCTTAAGGACAAACCCCCATCAGGAAGTTATACACCCAACTTTCAAAAATCAAAGGATAATAAATAACAAACAGCAATCTTGCCCCTAATCCCGGCAGCTTGCATCTGCTAGGTTACTCAATTACGATACCAGGACTGATCAAGCTTTCAATTTTCTGTTTTAACTGACAGTTTCACCCTCAAGAAAAAAGACTCAAAATTCTGCTATTAATACATAATACATATGATAACATCGAGCCTCTCAGGCAGTGCACTGACCACAACCAACCCAGAGACATATACTGAACCAGCCTCGATAATGCACAATCCCCCAACTGCCTGCATAGTAATTAGCATCAACATCACCACGCCGCTTTAATGGGCAGACTGTACAGTAAACAACATTCCCTAACATTGCAAATGTAATATATC
>WURT03066588.1:0-13627 GCA_009936505.3 Holothuria glaberrima
GCTTGTGCGGAGCATCACGCACAACGGCAGAAGGTTCCATTTTTAAAGTCTTTGGTATGACTCGACCTGGGAATCGACTTAAGGGATCAAATTAATTCCAAAACCTGCTAACTCAAAAAGTTCCTGTGAAAAACGCAAATTTATTTTTTTTATTTCTCTTGCTCAAAAACACAGAAATTCAAGAAAAGTAAATGGACTTTTTTATTCCTGCAATACTGTTTGCGTCAAATTTTGGAGAACTGAATTTGATTATCAATTTGGTAAAATATTAGGAAACTACGGAAAACTTTACCAGATGAATTTCGATTGATTATATTTTTTGGAAGATTACTTTTTGAGCCAAAGGAATAGTTTGCTGCGTAATATGAAAAGACATGAGTGGGACAAATTTTGGTTCCATGGTTCCGTTTACTGCAACTATATTATGTATAATAATAATTTTCATTTTCATATACTTTTCACTTAAATTTGTAATACGAAAAATGCAAGTTGTTCTGATTTATCTAAATTCGGCGCTGCTTATAAACCAGACGTGTAGTTTGCTGAAGCAATGCTGAAGCAAGGTGAACTTTCTAGAAAAAGATTTTGGCAAAACTTAGATATAGAGAAGGAATTTAAAAGTTGTTATTTATTAACCACAAAAAGGTATACTTCATAGTACTGATTTACACGAATATCGTTTCCGAGACGGTAGCTTTTAAAGAAAAATTTCCCCTATCACGATGAGCAAAAAACAAACATTTTTTGTGAACTACACTTTGGAGGCTGGTGTTTTTATCAATTTCATTGACATTATCACTGGTTTAATACTTGACCCAAATGGGGTTACTCCTTTAGCAGAATCTTGTCTTCCTCAACAGCACGAGACACTAAAAAATGCAAATACGTAATCAAGAGCAAATACATTTTTTTATAAAATACATGAAAGTAGAAAACTTGACAGCTATAATTTGAAGCTATTTTTTAAAATAATCGTATTAGAATATTAATAAAGGGACCGCGGAAACGAGGGCGGCTGCGGAGGGTAAAGTTAGCTCCGGCACTTTTTCTGCCATGGGCATTTTGGGCCGCCTTAAACTGCCTTTATTTTATTTAACATATTAGGCCGCTTCGATGATCAGCCCCCTGCCCTACTTCAAAATTGGCTCCGCGGCCCCTGTTATAGTCCTAAAATATGGAAAATCAAAAAAAAAATGCAAAGCCATAAAGGTACACAGTACGTGTGAAAAAATAATATAAGACTTTAAAATGACGGAACATTTAAAAAGTAAATAAAAATGCAACAACTTAGATGGATCTTTCTAGTTGTCTTAAAAATATGTAAAATATTTTGCACTATTATATCACTTTGTAATGCATTTAATTCTTTTTACTGAACTGATTTCTGAAAAAAATTGGCAACCACCCTAGACTTTAACGTTATCGATAGTATCTTTGTTATGTATGCAAGTGCAGAGGGTAGCAACAACTCTTGACTAAAGTTACCATTGTTCAGCACACTTAACAGCTAAACTAGTATTCATACACAGGAATATTTTCCTATATAGGAACGATTTAAACCTTAAGAAAATGTATGTGGTCTCTATATCGCAAAAAGTATGAAAAAGACAAAAATATGGGCAGAAGGAAATGTCAAGGGTACTGCAGGTTGACATCAAAGAGAAATGAAAAGTGGTATAAAAAGATGGAAATATCAAAGGCAGGCCACTTAATAATAGCCCATTGAATATTACTCTCACCTGTAAGTGACGATTCTTAGGTCACATTTCAGGTGAAGGGGAAGAGGTCTTCCTCCTGGCCGGTGGACACCATATCAAGTGTAAAGCCCTGATTCTTTTGAAATGGAGGGGATCTCAGACTGAAATGATCCTACAGTTCTAAAGACACCAAAAGCTTGGAGATGACAAAGCACTTTTAAGTGCGCGGGGTCTAGCGCAGAGACCTGATGGGATGTGAGGGGTGAAGTGTCATGAAGTCATGAGGATTTTGAAATGTTGTTGGCAATAGAATGGAACATTTAGTTCTCTTTACTAAGCTACACTCTAAAGTGATCACAAAAATCACTGGTTTGTGGGTGGATGGGGGTGAAAGCTGGGAGGGGCTGCATGGGCCTTTGTTAAGTGATTTCAGCCATGCTGTTTTACGTGGAGCAATAATGGTTCAATTATTAAGCAGTCCAGGAGATTCTCGCGCTAGGGATAATAACAACCAAATTTCTCCCGAACGTGGGAAAGCTTATGCAACACATTGTATAGACTTGTTAACCTAAAAAAGACAAGGTTTATCCACTCAAAAACTTGTGCTTTCCTCAAAAACGTCGTGGTAAACCACCAATTAGGACATGGCTTTTAGGTAGGTATGACGCCACATTTACCGAATATACATTTAATTCCATCACATAAGACCGACGAATTTTGCAAAGGGATTCCCAAGACCAATTTGCCACTGACAATGCACACAAAGATCGCGTGGAATTGTAGGTAACATAGGCATTATGTTGGACCCATGACCAACTGTTTTCCCGATCGGGGGAAAATGAGACACTCTCAAAAGGAGGAATGTCCCAAACTATGAAGGATGCCTTGAGCCCGCCGTGAAATAGTTTCTTTATATTGAAATAATATTTTCCTTTATTTTAAATTACTAAAACCATTTATAATAATAATCTTATTTTATCTTCTCTCTTTATCTTTCCTTTATCCTACCGTACCTCACAGTGACATTTGTCTTTACACAATGACTCACGATTTGCAAGTTGGAACTTCTTCAGTTGTCTTAGTAAAGCAGAAATGATGAAAATAGCACATATAAATTTACAAACTATTATACTTCAGCTTCTCCCTTCCTTCCGCATTTATCCTTCCCTTCACTTTGCGCGTTTTAGCCACGCAGCTTAAGTGGGCATGCTTGGTGAAAATCCTCAAGGGGCCTTCATCTCTTACAAACACGTCACTGCCCTTTCTATTGAGTCTCCCAGCTTAAGTACGGTCTAGGTTTACAAAGCACACATAGGATATTTTGGAAGAAACTAACACAGTTGTTCAATGAAAGTTGTTTATAAAGCACCCTCATGTACTATCCCCGACAAAATTATAGTATAAAGCCATCTCCGATCCCCTAGTAGACGTTGGCTCAAAATAGTAAAAAGTGAGATAGGGCACAGGATCGAAAGGGGGTGGGGGTTGATCATGAGAGAGTTGAATTTGTTTTGTGGTTATTTGGACTTGTAGGTGCACATTGCACATATATGCACTTGTCCGCTTAAGACACAACCTTTGAACACACCTTACTCTGCACTCTAAACACATGAGTCACGAGGGAACTAAAGCAACACTTTGGGTCACGAGGGAACTAAAGCAATATTTTGGGTCAAATTTCAACCCAGTTTGGGTCCAATGTAACTTTATTTGGGTCATAATTTGACCCTTTGACCCAATATTTGAGTCGGTTCCCTCCTGACCCGCTTTTGATCCAAATTGACCCAAGAATTTTGACAGTGTGACGAGTAATGGATAAACCAGAATTTTGGTCTGTTAACTTGTACAGTATTTGTGGATTTAACCTCATACCAATGAAACAAGTGACTTGCACCTAATGATGTCTTGCTTCCACAAAGTTTTATACTGGAGCATTCCTTCAATACAACCAAGTGTTTGAATGGGATGCTTATTCTTGTAACTTAGAAATGAAAAAAAAATTATTGTTTGATATCATCTCTAGAATGACGGCAGGCGGGGATCCAGGATTTTGAGAAAGGGGGCGCACACACCGTCGGCCCAAGGCCGACGGCGCGAAGCTACGGCGGATGCGATTAGATGCGATTTCCCAGCATCTGGGAAGAATATTTTCCATATCTATTTGCTCAGACGATTCGGATGTGAGGCAAAAAAAATCGTTGGTCAAAAAATCGTTGGTCATCGAAAAAAGGGGGCGTGCGCCGGGTGCGCCCCCACCTGGAGCCGCGCCTGGACGGAAAGCATGTGATGCATTTTCCAGAAGGAAAGTTAGGAGAGGGTTCCGAACATTCATTTCATTTTTGGAACAAACGTACATCTTACCCTCTACCCCTTGTCGGCCATTGGTGAAATTAGAAATCAAGCGGTTCTACATCAAAGAACTTGCAGTTTTTACATCTGTATTTAACAACTTTCACCATATAAACAATATATCATTGTCCATTTTCAACATATAGACGACTAGATTTCTTAAGCGTTAAATGAAATAATTTTGAAATGTCTTCATTCTATCAAGAAAGTTATTACTGTTTAAAAATATGCAATTCAATACCCAAATTAAAATGAAATTTATAATAAAAGGTAAACGCGTCAGGGATTGTGTTAGCAACTTTACCGGAGAAAATATAATGCTTATAGTAAATGAGTAAATTAATAAGGAGATAAGTGTTGGCAAAACGACCAAAGCAAATATCTGCGGTACAGAAATTATAACCATGTCTGATACAATTACTTGATACTTCTCCCCAAAATTTTCTAACATAATTTCACTCGTACAATAAATGTAAGAGGGTTTCTTCTTAAAGGAGCAGAGAGAAAACAAAGGATCAGACAACTTCATTTTGTGAAGCAAATAGTTAACTCCAAGAGTTCTGTGTAAACATCGCAGTTGCAAATATATAAATAATTTCATGTTGCGAACGGTCTTGAATGGTAAACAAACAATGGAACCCCAATTGGGACATTACTACAAAACTAACATTTATTTCATTTTTCAATGGCTGTCGAAGGAGTGGATATTTTTTCTTCTAAAGTTCGATAAATAAATCGAAAATTTTGGGACTGATTAAAAAAGATATAAACATATTCTTACTTCGACCAACCGTAGAGGGATTAGAACTCGTATAACGTCGCCACTCTTTCGGAATATCTTTTAAAATACCAAAATTAAGTAAATGAAAAGTAAGGCACATTAAATTTGTTATGAAAATCACTGTAAGATAAATAGGACCCATCAGGTCAGTAAAAAATTTTAACATACACAATATTTTGATCACAGAGGACTTGGTGGAAAACAATCTTATCATCAATTTTATGAAAGCATAATTTAGGATAATCTCTTTTTCAAAGCTTTCTGTGGGAGAATGGAAAATAAACTCCGCCCAAGCTCGCAAATTTCTCTACAAAACCGATACCTATTTTGGACATGACATTTTTATTAATATTACATTTAAACAAAAAAGAACAGCCAAAAGGCCGAAGGTGAAGATCATAAAAACATTTCCATTGGCAGTCTCTGTCATCAATGTAACTTTTAACCCAGCTGCATTTCAATGCTTTAATAAGAGACAGTATATCAACCATATTGAGACCACCCGAACCAATGGTATTTAAAACCGTAGAACGCTTAAATTAGCATTCATTCACTTTTAGGAAGTGGATTATTTAAGATGGTAAACAAAAATACCAACTGAGAAATAGCAAAATTTTTAATCACAGTGATTTTTCCCAAAGAACTTGTTACTTTGTGCTCCTGACAATTAGTATCCAACAGATAAAGGTATGACACCTGTTTGTTCATTGGGTTTGTCTTATTTACCAAAATACAGAGTACCTGACTACTGTAGGAAGTCTTAGACTTTTTATGTAACCACGTGACACTTGGTATGAAAATGGGTGTACTGATACAAAAAAATTGACATTTGTATTTTTGATAATCAGTAACACGAGTAGTGTTTCAATGATTA
Organism: Holothuria glaberrima; assembly: GCA_009936505.3. NCBI lineage: Eukaryota > Metazoa > Echinodermata > Holothuroidea > Aspidochirotida > Holothuriidae > Holothuria > Holothuria glaberrima. Next base: position 5,702 of record WURT03066588.1, read on the forward strand.
AATACTTACATACTTATTTACTTATTATGGGGGATGTTGTGAAGGCTCTGATCAGTTCTACAAAATTTGCTGGTACATGTTCGTAAGATAACGAACCGAAGACATCAGTTCTATGCTGGAGAACGATCCAGAGTTTTTCTGCGGTAAAGCTTCCCTGGATAACTAAATTTCAGAGTAGAGGTGGAGGGTCTTAACAGCTTGACTTTCCGGAAATTTCAGTCGTTGATAAAATCAGGTTGCAAAATCTGTTCCCCTATACGTACTTGTAATTAGAATCTGTCTTTAATCTCATTGTACACCTGCGATCTTCAAATCGACTATTTGTGATAGCGCTGCCTTCGAGACAACTTCGTTCGCTGTCTACGTCTTCATCTTGGAGACGAGGATCATTTACAGACGTATTTGATACAGTATGGTAAGAGAGAGAATGGTTTATTCCCTTCGAAGTCCCTTCTGTGTTCTCATTTGCCTTTACTGTGGAGAGTAGTATTGGTTATATTAGTACTTGAGATAGCATCGCGGGAGACAGGAAGATCCACTCGGGTAATGTATCCTTCGAGACACTTTTTGTGGTCTCTGTTGTCTCCATTATTGATACCAGGGTTGTTTTCTACATTATGCGGGATACTTTAGTTCAGTTCATTATCACTAACTTCAATCGTATATCCTTCTCTGTATCTACTGCGGATGTACCGATACGTTAGGAGGCCAAAAATTAGAAGCAGGATCGCCAGCGGTACTAATATACCAATCAGAATATTCCTGACATGAAATCCTAACGGAAACAAGAAAAATAGAGACATTCAAGTTCTACCAAATGTTGAAACAGGGTGTAGAAATAGTGCAAAGAATGGTATGTGATACATCGTCCTTCCAACTCACTGTTTAAATAGCAAAATTGTTACTGTACGTTTTGAAAGTAATGGCGCTTTTCTTGGTCAACCATATTAGATACTTAACTTATCTTTGCAATACTTTGATTATACCATTGGTTCCCAACCTTTTTAAGCTCATGTCCCACTTTTACCGAGTTCAGTTTGGCAAACACATCTCGTGCCTACTACTAATGAGAAAAAGAATGATATTGCATGTACACATCCAGTCGAGAAAATTCGTGTGAAAAAGTGAGGGAGGATACTGGGCCCTTGAGGCAAAAGTTACTGTATGAAAACGTGAAAGTCGATGGGAGCCTTCCCAAAAAGGAGTGGATATATCCCCAACCCCCGGGATTTTCTCCTATGAACACATTAACTCTAGGTCAGAGCCTAGCCAGGGTAGTAAGAAAGCAGCGAGGGGCTTCCTTTACCGCAAGCGAATCTTAAACCCGTGATAAATGAAGGCGTGAGACGTTGATAAGGCCATGGCGGTTTTGGAAGTGTGCAAATACCGGAGCTCTACTTGAGTGTGAAGCATTCCCATGGATTCTAGGAACCCCTTTACCGTCCCTGATGGCTTTTAAGAGTAACGTCCTGGTGGGGGACTGGGGTAACTCCCCAAAAGCTCTTGGATATATACGAAATTATAAACACAAGAATAAAGAAGGGCCTTTTTGAATATTTTCTAATTATCTAATTCCCTTTAATGTGCACTTAGCAGATTACAAACATTTCATTTTCATTATTTTGAATTTTAGTAACTCACAACCTGTTCCTTTGCTTGGGCAAGGGGCCTGTCTTGTGGGTGGAGGGAAAGAGGGATGATTATGGTTCCCAATTGGGCTTTGAAGGGCTTATAGCCTATGCCACTAAATCTGTCCTACAGGTAGTAATAACGAAACGGATATCACACTTTGCTTGCGAAATTAGCACAGAGGCTTATAGCATTTTTTAAACAATTTACTGCATTTTAAGATTGTAAAAGTTACCTATTATATTCCAGTTATCTACAATGTTTTAGCATTTACTGTCTTTGAACAGCAAGGGAAAATGCTGCATTTGAGGTAATAAGTGGTGCAACAATTTTGCGCTATGACTCCTTTAGTCTAGGTTATAATTGAGGAAGGTACCACATGGAGAAGGAGAAATTCTCTTGTTATTTTTCCAGACCGGTTTTTCATGAGGAACAAGAATATATGATGTAAAAAGGCTGTATCCTGAGAACTTTTTGTCAGGGCGCTTTTTCAAAATGAGCGCCCAAATCTACTATAAAGTGCATATATGGGCTAAAAAAAGCATTGGTGAGGAACAGTTGACCCGGTTTGAATTGGCTTTGATCTTAGTAAAGCATAAATAAGCCCAGTATGTTATAAAAAATATAGTTGAATTTTGCAAATGAGGGCCCTTTTCAAAATGGCCTCCATGATTAAATGAAAACTGTTCATATGCGCTAAGTAAACATTTATTAAGTATATTTGTTATTTTCGCCATCTTGGTTGACCTGGAACCTTTAAAACATGTCCAGAAAAATACGTTCTGAATATTTATTACAGATTATGGACAGACTTTAGGTTTAAATGTGTTAAAAATATTTTTTACGGATTATTTTCCTTATTAATATAAAATATTGTAATTATACCACTGGGGGCCATTTTGCGGAAAATAACAAAGAGGGTAAAACTTCAGGTGGGTACTCAGTTCCTCTCCAAACTGAAAGTATTCTTGTGCGGTTATCCTCTTCACCAACATCAGGAATTGCTTGGAAAGGAGAATTGATAGATTGCAATAAGGTAAATGGAATTTTGGGAAGAACGTGCGTTTCTTACAAACCTCCAGACTTCTCGGCTTCCTTCCTTATATTTAGTAAGACCTTCAGCCCGGTCTACACGATAAAACATTTGAAAATTTGTTCAAAACTTCATCATACATACGTAGGACAATGTCCGTAAATAAATGACATGATTGTGTGAACGGGCTTTCCAACAAAGTTGAACAACGTCCAGCATGTGTAACGGTGTTCAAATTTTTAGCAGCATGAAATCATCGCCGAAACTGGCATATCACTCGATTTTAGGGATATTCACCAAAAATCAACAATTCAGGACATTTATGCCGAGAAGTTTGGGGTTAAATTATATGTCGCATGAACACTGCGCGTATAGTATACTCCAAGAGGGATGGTGTGAAACAATGTCATACATTTGCATGACGACGTTCATGGACAAATGAATGATCGTGTAGAGGCCTTTAAGCAAGGCGACTTCACTCGACGTGAAACTTCTATTTACCTACCTCGAGTTGTGGTGGAAGATTTATTATCCAGCGTCACGTTGAAGACACATTTGTTAGTATTTCCTTTCTCGTCCCTGAAGGTGTACGTCACGGTTGTAGTTCCTAATGGAAATTTGTCGTTTGGTTCATGTGATCTAGATTCTATCGTCAAAGGGAATGACGTTTCCGACGAACGACTGTACGCTGAAGGTTCCAACCAATTCACTGCTTTGGGAATCTTTGTGGGCAAAACAACATTTTCTGGACAGCCAACGATTTCAGGGGTCACTGTTTAATTCGACAATAAAAAACGAAATGTTGACGGTTTTGTATGGTCTCTGCCCATGCGTTCAAGTCAGGGAGTATTTGCCAGTAGCAACCCGCTGTTTTGAAGGTCCTTTATGCGATCAACGAAACGCCCATGTGGGGAACCACGGGGCAAATCGTCGGAAAGTTTTGAAGTATTTAGAGAATTAAACCCATCAGAATGAGGCATTTGTTATCTTCAAATGGCATTACATACGCACTAAACGGATTACGAAAATCATGTTCAACTATTTTTTCAAATAGCTGTTTACGGGATAACAGGTTAATTTTATCATGCAGGTGGCGTATGCTTACAATTACAACAGGTATTCCACGGGGCTATACAACTTTCAAAGTGTTATATATTCAGTCATAGCGAGGCAAATGTTCATAACGGGTGAGCGCAAAACACGCGGAAGAATACAACATTTTTAACGACATTTTGACGTTTCTCTTCATTTTCCTTGCAGAATAATATATTACATAATGAAAACACCTTACCTTCCTTGCATCCGTCCGGGAAACACAATTCTTGACACCCACCATTGGACAATCTGCATGTGTTAGGTGCTGTTCAAAATAGAAAGAAGAAGCGCATGATGATTATCCAAACTGCCAAACAATGGGTGATTCGCTGAAGGGTGCACTGTCCTTATAAAATATCCCATCCTCTTGCCAATCAACTAAGAACTCAGTATGTCACCAGGTATAGGCATGCTTTAACCAATCCGTTAAAACATTGCATGCGACAATTTGCAGTTAACTAACGGGTCCTGGCCAAAATGACACCTGGGACGGACCGATGGGAGAAAGGGGGTTTGAACCAAGGCTTCAATCGCCAAAACAGCACAGAGCAGGAGTCGATAGGACGAAAGGTATATTCAATCTATATAAGAGCAAACATTGAGAACATTCTTAAAAAACGTTCAGGGACTGAATGATGTTGAGCATTGCTTTGCTATCAGTGGTGTTACCAGGATTTCTCTCCCAGGGGATTGGGGAATGCAGTATGTTGGGTGATCGGCGGCCTGGGGAAGGGGTTCAGGTGAGGGGTCCCCCTCCCCCTTTGAAAACTTTTGAAAAATTTGGTGCCATCTGGTGCCATATATGCTACCTTTTGAAGTAAAATTTTTAGGAACTAAAAAAATGGCATCATTGAGGAGGGTCATAGCCCAATGGCCTACCCCCTGTGTACGCCACTGTTTGCTAATGATAGAGATGAAACTGCTACCTATCTATTCAACCAACAATGTGCCTTAATATCTGCTGTCACACTTTGCGGGTCAATTTTCAATGCAGCACGCTCACCTCAAGCTCCCTGGCGAATAAATGCACGCACGGCAAATAAATGCACACACGGCAAATAAATGTACGCACGGCAAATAAATTCACGCACGGCAAATTATGTGTAGTATCTGTTCAGATGAGAATGGGACCACGCATGACCGACCCTCGATGTAGACGTCTGAGAGTCGAGAGGATGGTCAGCTACGTTTGTTGTCTTTTCGGGGAAGTAGCCCTCTTAGGGAGCAGAACTGCTTCGGGAGTAGCGTTTGATTTCGCCCCTTGGCTCTTAGCCAGAGAGTAGAGGGGACTTTAGGAAGGGAAAATAAATGTAAATATTTCAAGCACTCACACGCGTAGACATGCAGACTCAAATTTAACGTGCAAAGCCTACATAGAGCAGTTTACATACAGCTCTGTATTCAAATTGCAAACCAGCGCCGCTTGACCTTTAAGGTCCATTTGGATTTTCGGCTTAAGTTTAAAAATCTGAACTTGTTGTTCGTACATCTCTCTGTAGGTAAATTCTACGGGCAAAAATTTATAGCTCGCAGAAAAGATCAAGTCCGTAAGATTTGCGGGTCCTATTCTTCTCACCTGTTAAGAAAAATAAATATTTTTAGGGTGGCCTTATTAGGTTCTTACATCAGCATATTGGATCGTATAAATATAGGCTATGTTTGTTTACCATATACGCTAGGACTAAGTTACCTGTGGTTTTTCCCTAACGACGTTCGCAGTTCGATGTACGCCTTGGCCTAACTAGTTACTGTTTTAACTATTACCTGGATCAAATTTTCTGTAGCCACTTGTTGTCTACAGCATACACAAGTTATCCGAGATCCGAGAGTAAATGTAATTATTTTTTCTGAAGGCATAACGATGAAATACTACATTAAGTTTTAACTTTACCTTGTTTTCTGTTCGAACATGGTGTTAGGTATCGTTGTTATAGTATTGTACGGTGTGTGCTGTGGCATGTGACGTGTACAGTATACTACAGTGCACTGTGCAGTACATACAACCGAATTTAAAGCTAGCTAGCTATACATTACGCGAGTTGCACTACTTCCTCAAACTTCTTTACCTCTGACCTCTGACACAAAAATATGAATATTCAGAGCCTATGTATGCTAATCATACGCTTAATATGATTGAGCATCGACAAATTACACAAACATTATGATGCACGTCTCTTTCAATTATTGTTCTATCTTTATTTTATCCCCTCCAGATCAAGTAGCAATTGTTGTCAATAAATGTAACAGAGTTGAGTTTTCCCCACTTGATTTGACATGCTATATCCGTCCGCTGCACCGTGTGCAAAAAGTTCGAAATCCAACAGCGATTTTTCCTCCTTTGACTATATTTCATATACTTTAACGCAGTTTCAGAAACATTTGATAAAGTTTTCCACAAGCAGTTCAGGAATCGTTCATAACATTGACAGATCAATTGTGTTTGATTTTCACGGTGTACGAAGATGAAGTGATCAAAACTTTGAGAGATATGCTATATCCCTCTGACGCACCGTGAACAAAAAGTTCAAAACTGAAAAGCCATTTTTACTTCTTTGACAATATTTCTCATACTTAACTGAAGTCCATTTCCAGAAAAATTTGATAAAATTTTCACCTGTTGTGTAGGAATGGTTCATTACATTGAAAGACCAATTGTGATTGTTTTTCACGGCGTAAGAAGATGGAGTGATTAAAACTTTGTTCACTCAAAATAAAGGCCTAAAATAAGAAATTGGGAAAGGGGGAGTATGGCAGCATTAGGTTACGATGTGACGATATACTATCGTAATCCAAAAAGGACGGAGGTTGTACCACCACGTCAGGGAGGATGTTATAATGACATTTGAATGACATCAAAATATTTAAATGTAAGTTTTTTCTCTCACTCTGGAGGGCGGGTAGGAATTACTTCTCTTTGGCAGCCCCACTGGGTTTGCATTCAGTACCTTGAATTTCTGCATTAGAGTTGTAGTAGTAGATTCCTTCGATTCTGCTTGGTGGAAATCGCAACACACCGTAGATGTGTAGAGACGAATTATCTCTATCAAAGATCCAAAGTGTCTTTTCTATTGGATCCGCCCACATATAGGCGTAGCTGTCCATTGCGAAGCCACTAAAATTGCCAAACATGCGGGATGATTTCACTTGCTTCCTGTCACTGCCGTCCAATTTTAAAGACTCCAGAATAAGAGTCCCCGCATCCGTCCAGAACAGAGTCATGGCTGAAACGGAAAATTAAGGGGTAGATAATGAACTTCATAAGTAAATCTTTTTTTTTTAAATTCGAAACTATCATCGTTACAAAATTAATAAAGAAAATCACTTAAGTATTCAATACCTTATTTCTTCAGACTCTTTTTTCTGAGACTGTAACCACAAAGCCCAAAGACTTAGTTATTACTAACCGAAAGGATATACTTTGTCACACTGGGAATTACCCCTCAAAACTATCCTCCTAGCGATAACCATGGTTCACTATGTTTTCACAATTTGACTTCTGGTGACCTCATATCTCCTTGCATGCACATTCCTAGAATAAAAAGGAGTCGTGATTCCTAACTTGAGATATGGTGTTCCTGAGGTTTTTTTTTTTCACCTCTGGTGACTTCAAATTACCTTTAACCTCCACCAAAACAATAGGGATCTTTCTCTCAATATCAAAAATCGATATCTCAAGGATGATAAGTAACAGAAGACAAAACATAAGTGGGCGAATAGGATTCGAACATGGGCCGTGAGAATGGGAAACCGAATACTTTCCACTAAACTTCAGCAGTTTTAATAATAAAATCGTCACGGCATCCTAAAACACGTCCAGTAGTAAATTTAAACAAATAATTAAATTACTAGACAAACAAACAAACAAACAAACAAACTAGAGCATTATCACGATCTATTCACTAAGTGCGAAAAGATCTATCATTGCAATATTGAGATAACGGATTTTCAAGGGGGTTTTCGTAGTTTCCCCTCTGGTGACCTCAGATGGCTTTGATCTCCACCAAAAGCAACACCTCGTAATACTGCATATGCATATCGCAAGTATTAAAAGTGTCCACCATTCCTTTTGAATCCGTTTGGATCCGATATTTTCTTAAATAATAATAAAAATAATAATAATAATAATAATAATAATAATAATAATAATAATAATAATAATAATAATAATA
>WURT03066599.1:0-16081 GCA_009936505.3 Holothuria glaberrima
AAGCCAGCAAGGGAGACATAACCACCACAAAAAGTGCAAAAGTGCTCATTTTATATACAAGACCACAAAACCACAAAATAACCAGTGCAAGTAAAAGCAAAAGACAAGTTATTGCGAGCATACAATGCGTAAAGTGATCTCTACATCGTGCTCAATTCATGAAAAATGTACTACCAAAACCTATACCGACCGCAAAAGAGGAAGTTATGTGCGTGGACCCGGGGCACCCTCTTCATCGAAAAATGATGGGCCACATAAAGATAAGCTTAACCCCCCCCCCCTCGCCCTCCAAAGAAATTCAACCAGATTTTTTTTTTTTAATTGCACACTCAAGACCCGTCTTCACGATCAAACATTTGTTCGTGAACATCGTCATACCATGGGCGTCATCACGGCGGGGTATAGGGGAGCATGTCTTTTGAAAGTGGAAGGGGATCATATCTTTGCTCCAGGTACATGTTAGATTCCATGAAGGTTAATAACATATAGCTAATTCAATACAGTCTGGCTCAAAATGGTGGAAACAGCAACTCCTCATATTACTCCTCAGATCTTCTGAAATCCATTTTTTCCAGGGCCCATAACCGGCCCCGGATCCTCCGTTACTAGGGCTTCGTGATTTGCACTTGAATAAGTGACGGTCTTCAAGGTTACCACACACACACACGCACACACACACACACACTTTTGAGAAGCTGTTAATGTTCTTGCGTCATACAAAGGTATGGTAAATTAACTTTGAACAAAAGCACGATCACGTAGACGGGCGGGTCTTCATATGTTAATTGTGAGAAATATAATTCCCTGTAACCTATTTGTCTGCAAATCTACACCTGTGCATGTACATGTGTAAGACAAAAGGACTGTGAATTCACAACTTTTGGACCATGACTTTTATGAACATCCAAATTGAAATACTCATCACAGTTAGTTGGCGTGCGGTAAAAGGAACGCGTTTTGGCCCGGCGGAAGGCCGTGTACGGGATGTGGCAAAATTCGCCATGGCTATTTATTTGCAAAAGTTTTCCCCTGAAATTTTTCACATGGCAGCTTGAGCAAAATGGCTCTATACGGTTTTGTTTAATCCCATTAAAGCACTACCTCCAAATTCAAGAGCATGCCATTATTATTAGCATTTATACAACAAGGAAGAAAAGAAGGACCTAGAGACATTGAGGCTCTCTATGCCCACGAAGTTTGCAACACTATCCCACACATTGATTAATTCCAAGCATTGGCGTACGTGGTAAATATTTCTGGGGAGCAGGGATAATTTTGCTCGAATTTAGAATTTTGGACCAAGTTGCCCCAACTTTGCCGCAAAAAGGGCATAATTTATTTTCTTGGATGTCTCATTTGCCCGAATTGATCCACTATTTTTGCCCAAATTTGGAGGCCATATTTCCCTGTACCCCCCCCCCCTCCCCCTCCCGACTCGAACGCTTTTGGTCAGTCAAGGTATCCATATGTTTTCCATCCTTGGGATCTCAGACTACGAATGTTCTTTCTCTGATAAATTCATTATAGTAGCTCAATGGACGGTATCAATGCTACGTACGTATTTTCCCAAGTTCATAATGATCTCCATAGTCCATTTGTGATTAAATGAAAGTACGTTCCTTGTACAATAGTACGGGTAATTTGAAATTATGGCGGTTACTTCTGTTGGGAGCTATGTCTCGTACGTTAGTACGTGGACACTAAATTGCGCACGGTCTGCAAACCCATTTCTTCAGAACTTTTGAGTTTTCCGCGTGTGGTAGTTCAGCATTCCGAACATCGCATACCGCGTTTTTGGAACGGTTAATTAAAAACAAGTAGGAGTGAAAATTAAAGTTTATCGCTTGGTTTCGCAAACCGTAGCTTAATGCGAAAATTGAAAAATATCTTTGGCGGTATTTTGTTGACTTAGATGCCTTCAAGGGATTTAAGTCCCTCATGTAACACAATTCAGGCTGTAGCCAGGCAAGGTAAAAGAGGGAGCGAGATAAGTTCAAGAGGGCCAAAAATATTTCTAACGAGGCGAGATATGTGAAAATGCGTTACGGTAATTTCTACTTTTCAAGACAACGGTAACTTTTAGTTTTCAAGGGGATGAAAATTTTCCACAGGGGTACCACCTACCTTGCCCTAATCCATCACTGCACCACTTTGAAACTGGCCTACTAACAAAATTATCTCATTTTCAAAAGGTCATAGATTTGAAAAAGAAATATTTTCTCTCTTTTTTTTATTTCTCCTTCAAGTGAATATCTCAGCTGGACACCAACAAGCGCCCATCAGTGACGGCACTTCAAGTGCGGTCGTACGTCACTGATGGGCGCTGGTTGGTGTCGGCACTTCAGCACCAACGATGCATTTACAGTGTCAGATTCTTCGTAGGAATTACCGTCGGTCTCATCACAAATGAAACCTTTCAGCTTAACTGAACAGCTGAAGCTGCACGTTTATCTTTTGCATTAAACTTCCGAGGGATATTCCGTCTCCATCAGAACGTTAGGTACACTATAGGTATAGGGTTCAGTGGACCTCAACATCGTCACATCTCACTGAACCCCATAAAGTTAGTGTATCTAACGTTCTGTGCCACTAAAGGCGTACGAGGGGGACAGGGGGAAGACTGCCCCCAAAAATTTCTGAGGTCGAAAATTCGGGCAAAGAATAGGTGAAATTCCGAAAGAGATGTTGTAAAAATGAAAAGTTTCCCCGAATTTTTTACTGAGTTCCTGAATTTTTTATCGAATGCCCGAAAAATGTGCAAAAATTTTCGCGCGCTCCCCGCGCATGTAGCGGTTTGGTAATCTATTTTGTGCACCTGAACTACAACGAAATTCGGGCAACTTTTTGAGATTGGGGGAAAATAAATTTCTACCTATCCCCCCCTCCTTATGCAAATTGGAAGAGTCCCGTACTCTTAGGTGTGCCACCGTCACCCTCCCATGCAGGGAAATCTTAATCTTAAGGTCGTCCTCCCTGAGCAACACTGTTAAAGGGGCTAATTGAGTTGACATCGATTATTTTTGGGACAAGTTTGACGGAAATCATTGCATGAAAATTCTTCTAATTAGCCCCATTACTCATGTTTCACTTCCTGCAGTTACTGAAAATGTAAGAAATTGTATTGTTTTTGGGGAAAGGGATTTCATATGATTACTACATAATGGTAAAAAGTGTCTGGTCACAAAGCTGTAATAAATGATTTTAATCATTAATTACCCTATCATAGCCATTTCAGTAGTAAGTCAGATGTGCAGAATCTCTTAGTTTGATCATTTACCATCAAGATAAGAGTAAATCTCAACAGTTGTGAAAAAAATCATGAATTTTGTGAACCAACTCAATATGCCCCTTTAAGCTAGATGCTGCAGCCGGCCCTTAGCCTAGGGGCGACCGTACCCAATAAACAGATAAGCTTAATCGCCCAAGTTCTTTGGCCTACGAAGATTTTATGAATCATGAGGGCCTGAAAAAGTTTTTTTTTTTTTTAAGATTTATAGCTGTTACAAGAATCAATAAAATTTTGACATGTCTACCTCAAGTTCATTTGTAAGGGAACGGACATTTCCGAAAATCTGTCTGTCTCTCTGTCTGTTCTATTCAGCCAGTCTAGAACGGGACTTAACAGGCCGGTTCGTTTGCTTGGTCATGTTGAGTTGAGTTGTAGCTCCTTAAGGGAGCAGAACTCCTTCCGGAGTATTGTCTGGTTTTCACCCCTTAGCTCTTCTCCAAAGAGTCGAGGGAAACTTTTGGAAAAAAAATATTTCCGACAATCTGTAAACATTTTGGGTACCTTACGCACCATCTGGTGGCGGCACTTTGCCTAGGTGCTGGTAATGTACCTGTCAGGCAGTTGGGCATAGCAGTTCCGGCCCAATATTTTGTCCAAGTTCAACCGGCCCTGATCGACATACCTTTGAATGCATGGTCATGAGACACTGCCTGGTGGAGAACATCATTTGCACAAGGGGCATTCGGGTCGAAGACACTGTGGGCACCCCTCCATAGCGTGAGGTTTATGGGAACAATTAAGGGCCCAACTGGAGCATAGGGGTCAGTCCCCTTTGATTGGGAAATCGTGCGAGACATCGGAAGTTCAGTGGATATAGTTTCAAAGTTATGGGGAAGAAACGAAGCTTTTAAGTGCCATTTCCTCATCTGGAACTGGTTGTACACTCAGCATGCAACGAAACTCGCAACATTAATATTTTGAACAACTTACCGGTAGGCCCACTTGAAAAGTCGCTGATGACTTGATGTGGGAGGGGATGCAGCGGATAGGCGAGATGAATGCCGACCGGGATATCCCTAGCTTCCAAAGGGTGGCTGTTGAAGCAATAATTTCAGATTCCCCGACAGTCGTGCAATGCCGGGCGCAGAAAGCATAGCATCTTTAAAGAAATGTCCAGCAAACAGTGGCGCACGCAGGGGGGGGGGGCATTGGGCCATTCCCCTCTCACGGATGCCATTTTTGTAAAATCCTAAAAATACGTATTTTTTTAAGACAAATTTTACTTCAAACGATAGCATATGATTACATATAAGGACACCTAATTTCTCAAAAATTTCTTAAGGGGAGGGGTTGTTTTCCCATGGCTCCTCACTGATGCCAATTTTTTTTTTGTTCCCAAAAAATGCAGATATTGAAAACACAAATTTTACTTCAAAAGGTAGCATATGAGGCACCAGATTGCATCTAGGGACACCTAATTCTTTAAAAATTTTCAACCCAATTTTGATCCCTCCCCCATGCCGGCGACCACTGATGCCCTTTTCCTTTTAGTTCCTAAAAATACACCAATTTTGTAACATAAATCTTACTCTAAAAAGGTAGCATATGTGGCACCAGATTGCATGTAAGGTCGCCTTATTTTGTAAAAATTTTCAAAAGGAAGGTGTGTCCCACCATGGACCCCCTCACTGAGGCCAATTTTGTTTTAGTTCCTGAAAATACGTAAATTTTGTAACACAAATGTTACTTCAAAAAGGTAGCATATGTGGCACCAGATGGCATCCTAGGACACCAAATTTTTCAAAAATTTTCAAAGGGGAGGGGGAACCCCTTTCCTTAAACCCCTCCCAGGCCATCAAACAAAATACTGCATGCCCCCCTCCCTTCAGAAAATTCCTGTGTACGTCACTGCCAGCAAGCAACATTCTAGCTTGGATGTATATAGTTCGAAGGAAAGGCTTGGGCATGCATCCTGGCCATCATCCTCGGAGAGAATCCAAAAGATCATCGAAGCTCTAGAGAACAATTGAACGTCCTGAGTGCCGGAATATTTAAGAGCAAAAATGGAAATTTTAAGTCTTTTTGGCATGTAAGCAAGGTCAACTAGAGGTACCAGGTGGGTCAGATGACCTAGGCCTACAAATTTTGAAGTGACCCTTTCCCACCGATTATACAGTTTGAAGTAGGTCCAGGCCTACGTCGTCCATTTGGTCTGGGACTATTAAGGGCCCTGTAAGACCAGGTGCTTACCCAGGATTTATTGTTGGGAGGGGTGACAGGAAAATGAGACAACTATTTGTTAGAAGAAACTACAGGAAGTGAGCCTACATATTATATAGCTTGTGTTGTAAACTCCAAAGGGTTGGCGCACTACCTTTAGCTCAGTACTTGTAAGCCAAAAGTACCAATTGAAGGGAGATGGCAGTCCCCCCAAAGTTATTTTCAAAAATTTGTTAAATCTTACAGATCTCTTCTTATTTCTCTCACAAGTATTTTCATAATGTTCCTGTGTCACTTCATTGAATATTTAGGGTAAACCAATGAGTTATTCTGCATAAATTTAGGAAATAAGTAACAAACATATTGTCACATGATTGATAAGAGCCATTCCTGAACCAGTGTACCGGGATACACTGCTTCAAATTGGGGGAATGCATTTTCCCTCTAATTATCATGCCTTATTAAAAGAAGGTCTGTACTTGGATGACGCTTAAAAGCACCATTTTATAATAAATGAATGTTGGTGTTATTAAGTGGATATGATAAAATATAAATGAAAGTGTGGATATTGTGAACTTTCAAAAATGCTGCAAGTGATTAATATCTTTTTCGGGATTTCATAACGAATTGGTCAATTTCCCTTACCAACTTCAGCACTGATGATTTACGGGTGTGGCCTGGTGCACAGTCCTCAATGCTGTCCTTTTTAATCTCAAAATCTTTACCATCTTGCTATGATAACGTGTTTATGCTATAATGGAAGAACTCCTTAGCTTTTATGCAAGTTGCAGTGGTTGGTAGCATGCCATGAGTCAGGGCCATGTATGACTGTCTCTGACAGAACTTCAACAACGCCATGGGTCCCGTGGAACTAAGTCAGTTTTGTGTGTAATTCAATATAAGCATTCGTGGTTTACCTTTTAACAGTTTTTCAACCATTTGAGTATACATGATTAGTAATATGCACCCGGGGCAAAGAAATATATCTTCCGAAATATAAAACAGCATTGCTAAAATTTTATCGTTGAGCTGTGTGTGCAACTTCAAAATCGTCGGTTGGAACGTACTTGTAATTCCGCCAAGTTAGACTGTGACATACGTAGGGCCGTGCAGATGGTCAGAACAGGGAAAGAGACGTACCCTATTACGCTAGTTTTGTTAATCAACATCAGTCACCTCAGTCCTTTTCCATACAAAATGATGCATATTCGGCAAGGATTTTCTCTTACCCATGAAAAAGATCTGTGAACAGGTTGAAAACCCGCTGCGCGAAAAGCAAAAGATGGCGCTCTGTCAAAAGCTGCATAAATTGTTGTAAATAACCATTGCCATGATCGCACTGGACTCTTTCCACTGGATTGGCTTTACTTAAGCACTTCTAGCAAAGTTTGATTTTGCAACATATAAAACACATTCAGTAGGATATACGTCATGGATGGTGGCCGTACCATTCACATAGGACATTATTAATATGGGTCCGTGACCAGCTGGTCAATTTTAGAGTGGTGGCGTTAGTTAGGAGGGGTGATCGCCTAGCTTTTCTCTTGTATTTGTACGGATCCGTCATCCACAATGCAGGAGGTCCATTTCTGAATTCCCAGACTTGAAAAATAAAGAGCTTGACTGATTCTCGTTTTTTTTTTCTTTTTTATTTTTCCTTTTTTCTTTTTTTTTTTTTGCGCAGGTATAGCTGTTTTCTAAACCTATCTGCTGCATGCCGGGCCAATATTTCAAGGTCAAACTTGAAACTGAGTTTTTATAACTCATGATCTGCATTTGCACAAGTGTACAAGCTGTGGTGAGGCTGCAGTCTCCCGGAGTACGGTAATGTCCGAAAATTGTCCTAATTTTCCTCTGGCAAAAGCTGCTCAGCCTCATAAAAAAGTGTTCCTTACGCGCGCCCTTGTGCATTTGGCGTAAGTAATACTGCTCAAGTGCAGTTTGGACAGTATGTAATTACTCTTGGAAGCCCAGTCATTTTTGCTTCGTAATGTCATCAGTGCTTCATCAGCCTTACGCCCCCTTTCATCAAAAAGTGGGGGTTTATTCCCCCACCCCAGGATATCCGCCTGTGGTAGGTAGGGAGCTAGTAAGCTAAGGCCATTGGAGTCGGCAACTCAAATAGCAACAAAATTCAGGGCGCTGTAACAAACTTTTGAGTGGGATCGTAGAAGATAATGGGGTGATAGATTTTCAGTAAGAAGAAACTATTAAAAATGTAACCTTTATATCTAGTTGCAGTATGAGGTCAAAGGAGGTATACTCAGTGTCCGAGAGTCCATATAGTCAGGGGTCGTTTGCCCCCCCCTACCGACGGACTCAAATCGCTTGCGGCGCCTATTTTTAGGTTTTTACCGTATTGAGGCATAGTGTACTACTTACTTTAAGCGCCCCTACAGGCCATTCTCACCCCTCGGACCAAATTTCCTAGCTCCGTCACTGGGTATACGCTAAATACATGAATATTTCTTGAAAAGCAACACATGTAAAAATATCTACAGCGGGGGGGGGGGGGGATAAGGCAAGAAATTTAGTCTCGTAAAATTTAATCGGAGTTATCAGGATATCACCGTGCCGTAAATTTGCAAATTTCTAGGTTGCAATAAAGCTGCTTGGCCCGGAGCTGCGGTTTCTTTATAAGAATACTGCAACTTAGGAAAACTTTTAGCGGTGACAAATGGTAGACCATCAGAGAACTACTCCGTTAACTCTCAGAGTTTATTTCACATTTCGTCAATATGCATTAGTTGAATGGATAAAGACCTGGCTAGAACGACACTCGTTGGGAATTGTGATTTGAAATCGTATAGATGTCCCGACGTACATGATTCAGTAATACTACAAGGAGTCATATATACACCAATATAGTTTCTGAAAAAGTTACGGACACGTAATAGAGCTATATTCATACCCATTTGCAGCGTTTACAATCTGACAATGGGAAGGTTCGAATTTATGAAAGGGGACCATTAGCATGCAACAATATCTAAGAGGAGAGCCACTATCAGTTGAAAATTGTTGCCAAACTGTGTCTTTTTTCGCCGGAAACGGCACGTCCCAGGCCTTGTAAGTCGCTTCTGAACAAACTCTGTTATGTAATCTCATGTGTTGAAAATTTTCACATAACCCCCCACCCCCCCAAAAAAAGGTAAAAACAAAGTTTAAATGAGAAAACGTTTATTATGTAAAAGCACTGAAGCCACATACTCGTATTCAGCAGTCCGTAGGGCAAAAAATGTCCACCTCCTTCGGCCTAAGTTGGAAACGAGGCTTATACCTGGGGATGTGCACTCCAATCTATCCGTAGGGTAGGGGTAGTTAAGTGGGAGCGATTACACTCCAAAACACTTGGGTTACGAGGGAACTTAACCAAACATTTTGGTCAAATTTTGACCAATTTTGACCAAATTTAAGTCAAATGAAGTCTCATTTGGGTCACTATTTGACCAAATAAATTAAGTCGGTTCCCTCCTGACCCGATTTTGGGTCAAATTGACCCAAGTGTTTTACAGTGTGGCCGTTACCCTCCTGGCAAAAGTTGAAGAGAAAAAGGGAATATCAGTATATCACTGGTGTTCATCCACGACCTCAATAACAGCGCCCTCAATAAGCTCAGGGGCTTTTTGGTTACTGTAGCTAGGCAGCTAGGTTCATAATTTATCATTTAGACTGTCTCATTTTACCCGAATGGATCGAGCGTTTCATCTTGTAGCATATTACCCCCGCCCCTCTCTGCCTCTTAAGGCCACGTAGTAGTGGATACTGCCTGTTGTTTATGGTTGTATCATTTAAAAAAGATCATAGTAAATGTGACGAACATCACATGACTGACTACTTGGTATGGTTTTTGAAAAGCTTATCTACGCTATATTGAGCATCGTTAAAATTCCAGAAGTCTCACCATATTAGTCCTTTGCTATCGTGAGCGGACCATGGATACTGCCGGGGATTCATACGGGGCTGATATTTACTTTCGTGCCGAATTGTGTAGGCTCCCATTACTCCGTGCAACCTGTTAACAGGTTAAAGAAAAAAGTGGAGAAAGTGGCAGGTTGTAATACGCGTGTCCTCGTGAAATGTGGGCCTAACTCATTTTAACGATGGCGGTATTACTCCTAGCTAGCCATTTGAAATAAGCTGATACCTAGGTAACAGAAAACATAGACGAACAATGGGGTTTCGTGGGCCACCATAGGGTGCTAGTGTTGTCCAGAAGTAACACCTTGCTAGGCTCAATGGGAGGAACCCCCCCCCCTGAAAGTTATGGATATTAGAAATGAGGACGATAGCATGGAGCTTTCAGCTGACCTCCGAGTGAAAGTGAGAGAACACCAAGCTCTCCACATTTATCGCATTTTTCCTTTTAACCTGAAATCGCACGAAGTGCCTACAAAAAGAATGAGTGAAAAAGGCCAGTGGGTATAACCGAAGGGAAAAAGGGAATACTAATTAAAAGGGTAATATTAATTATCATTTAAAATGTTTATTCTTTGCTATTCACTTGAATAAATGTACAGTTACCATGGACAGAAAAAAGTTTTTTGAATACATTTTGTAACTAGAAAAGTTTCAGATCATACAGTCCTTACACCTTACTTTACGTACAGGATTACGATGAAATATCTTGGTGCCTTCAACTTGCCTAGTGTACATCTACTTTTCGCAGTTCAGAATGTATCACTTATATTAACGTCGAGTATGAGGATAGCGCACGAAACGGGGAGAGATTTTGCATTGGAAATTATTGACCATGGTAAAAATTGGATACATGCTCGGCACTGAGAAACTTCAAATATTGTAACTTGTAATTTTGTATTTTGTTTTTTAATCTATTTTCCAAATGAGGGGCGGTGGTCTGCAATTCGGAAACGTTCTGTGCGCTTGGACCGTAGCCTCAGGAACTGGGAGGAGGACCAATATGGGGAAATGATTCTGTTCATTCTCCCAAATTGATTTGCTGCCGAAGAATGCCTACAAGTGCTAATGCAAAGTTAAACCAACTTTTCCTGTGGTTATAAACAGGAATATAGTGACGTACCACATATCCAAGGTATGAAGGAAAACCATGAAATGGTTACTCAAGGGATACACAGGTTTGAACTTCGTGTTAAACTAGTTTGATTTGTCGGATCCGGGATGCCCAATTTTTTTCCCAAAAGGTTATGGGCAAATCATGGCAATGGACCAATCAACTTCTTGGAAATTGGTCACGCTCCTTATGCCCGAAATGACTTTCGCAACATTTTTGGTTATTCTGATTATGAAAGAACATGTAAAAAACTGCTAGGACTCGTAACCCTAACCTATTTTCTAACCCTAACCACTATTTTGGAACAATTTTCAAAATTTCTAAAAATTCGATTGGCCCATAACCTCATGGGAAAAAATTAGGCATCCGGGATAGGGAGTGAAACAGCTGTATAGCGTTTGGAAACAGCGCCAGCTATTTGACAAAGTATGTTTTCATCAATTTGTTTCTGCCCTGTCTTGAATTGCTTATGTGATCTTCCAAATACTCTAAGGGAGTGCCCTTAAGATTTAAAGTTGAGAAGTCTTAACTTTCCAAATCACTAGTGAGTGGAAAGACTGCAAATGAAACGTAAATAATTCCCACGACAGAAGTATTATGACCACATCATTGCAACTACACACTTAATTTTATGCATTCTACATATTTTGTTAAACGTCGTGCTTAAAAATTCGCAGTTTGAACATATTCAGAATAACTTATCCAAATGTGTCATGGCAACACTTCCCAGAAGGCAGTATGAATTGCTCACCCAGCTTTGCACAGGGCTGTATGGCCGGAGTCCGCATTAACGAATTCCGAGCCAATTCTGATTCCAGAGGCCATCATTCCGGGCCAATTCGAATAGAGTTCAGTAAGGAGTCCCCGTCCCTTTGGCTATACGGAACCGGACCGTAGCACATGAAATGGGAGGAGGGACAATCTGAGGAAATGATTCCGTTCATTCTCCCCATTAGTTCGCTGCCGAGGAATGCCTACAAGTGCTCATAAAAAGTTAAACCCAACCCATCTAAACGTGAGTTGCTGTCCCGGGCTCCGGGCCCACAAGCTTTGGCTCTGGTTTGAAAAAAAAACAGTGATATGGTGACGTACCACATATCGAAGCTGTGAACGAAAAACATGAAATAGTTACTCGATAGTTGTGAACTTTGCGTTAAAAATAGTTTGATTTTTCAGATCCGGGAAAGGGAATGAAACAGATTTTAAACAGTGTTTTGAAACAGCGCCAGCGATTTGACAGAGTATTGTTTTCATTACGCCATCATTTTGTTCCTGTTCTGTTTTGAACTGCTTCTGTGATCTTACTGTGAGTGTCTTTACAATTTAAAGTTGAGAAGTCTTTACTTTTTCAAATCACTGGTGAGTGGAAAGATAGCAAATGAAACGTAAATATTCTCCTTCGAAAGAAAAGAAAAACTTCATCATAGCAAATTTACTTTCATTTTCATGAACTTCACATTTTGGTAAACGTCGTGCTTAAATATTCGAACACATTCAATATGAATTTTCCACATGTGTCGTGGCAACACTTTCCCGGAAGACAGTGTCAAAGTTGTACGACCCCCAACAAGATGTAAGTTTTCCAAAAACTGTATAAAATAAGAGGCAGGCCCATTTGTATTTAGCCTCACCCTCCTCACCCCCACCCCGAGCGTACGCCTTACATATAAGGAGACAACCCACGACGATATCGAGGGAGTGCATGCCAACCCCTCCCAAGGTGTTCCCCAGGCCAATGAGTTACTTCAAACTTGGATGACTTTGAGCCACACTGTGCAGCTGTGAGGAGAAATTGTCATTTAGTATATATTTGGTTACCCCGCGGAGAGGACTCTATTTGCTCAGCTCCTCAGCTTCCCAATGGCTGAACAAGGAATATGCCGTACGGTCTGCTACGTAGGCAAACATTTGGTTGAATCGTGTTTGAGAAGCTTTTGTAGAATTTGCTCCCTCATACAAGTCAAATTTGTAAATGGCCCACAAGGGACAAGGGCAATGCGTTGCTTACCCAGCTGTGCTCAGGACTGTATGCGAGTCCACCTCAACGAAGTCCTAACCACTTCTAATTCCAGTGGCCATTATTCCGGACCAATTCGAGACACGTCCAATACCCTCCGATTCCAAGCTATAGAGAACGTGCAGATAACGTATTTTGTACCACGTGATAAAGTACTCTGAAGGACAAACCGCCCCTTATCACATTGACTTACTACCCAATGCTGGTTTAGAAAGGGCCTTTAGCCTCGTTGGTAATCATAATATTTTCGACCAAAATTGTTATTTATTACTTATCATTTGTTGCACATGTCTCCAAGAGCAGAAAAAGAAAGTTCAAGCTTTGGAAAGATAGCGAAAGAAGTAGGCAAACAGAAGTATTATCTGAGTAGAAGGCAGTTACGTGCGGTCCAAAATGAACGAGAAAACCGTGGGCTACGACACGTCAACGCACGGCCTCTATATATTGATTCCAGTGTCCCCATATCGGGACAATTCCGAGTCTGGTCATTTGACAATGTGGAATATCACATCCTAAGTGGTTTTTGCACAATTTTTCAACATTTTGCTAAAACGGTAATTTTTAACGGTTAATAATCATAGTCTGGCCACTCTGTAACTGAGTTAACTGTGTGTGACCACTCTTTTCAAAATCTGAACCATTGAGAATGTAGCATCAAGTCACATTTATCATGTAAAGTTCATGCTTGTGGATTCGCTAGAATACGCGCCGAGTCCAGCTGCAGCACATTTAGGACCGAATCCGATTCTGGGACCTCCCATGCATTCCGGGTCATTTACCGAGTTCAGGAAAAAGGACTTTAAGTCGGAATCGAGTCAGAGTCCAGGGTTCGAGCCCTGCCTGTGCTCTATGAAAAGTATGCAAGCACAACCTCGAGGTAGTACTTCTATGACAAAAGCCACCCAAAGCATGATTCTAAAACAGGGATGGGGAACTTTTTCTGACTGGCCGTTTTGGAGGTCATTTTCCACTCGCGGGCCGCAAACAGAGAGAGTGCAATAAGCTTTCCCCATAGGGAGCACCCCAAGGGGCCCCAAACGGGCCCTCGTGGGATCAAGGGGACTTGAAAGTCTAGGCAGGAACCTGGGGCGAAGTCCCGGAAGCTATGGAATTTTACTAATTTGTAGGCAATAAAATATTCATCCCCCAGTGGCGTAACTCCTATGGGCTCGGATCGTGCTGAACAGGGGCCCCCGACCACAGTGATGAACAGAAAAATGGCAATTACGCCGATTGCTCTTGTGCATTGGAATCAATATGGAGGAGCAGGGCATTGCAAGAATGCAAAGTAGTGGAATTCAGGGGAAGACTCGCCTTTTAATTGGCCAATGCATTTTGTTAGGAAGTAAAAGTGTTTCAGTGCAAAAACTCCCCGCAAATTTGTTATGGGGACGATTTTCAGTGCAAAATTTCGGGGAGCTTGCGCACATTCATCAAGGTACACACTCCATATCTTATAACCAATATTGGGGCAATAATACATTATTGTAACCAAACCACTTCCGAAAGATGTACAACCCTGACCTCCTCAAGGACCCCGCATCAGTGGAGAATCATAGAGCAATATAATGTCATGAGTAGCATAAACGGTAACATTCGCAGTATGCATTTGTCGTTAAACATTTTTTATATGGAATGCCATGCCACAGCCAAAATATCACTGTATAATGATAATTTCTATGTATGTACTTAAGTGAAACATTTGCCTAGAATACCTGCATATTGTATCTAAGCCACCTTACCTAAACCAGAATTTTTCAAGGGAAGGAATTGTTACCCTTCCACTTAGTCACCACACATTTCCCTTATAGTAAACCAAAATTATAAGAATTCACTGAATTGTGAAAGTTTCCTAATATATGACCAGTTCAGAAATTTGTCAAAGATAGCACCATTTTGCATCTAAGCCATCTTATATTTAAAACAATTTCCCCAAAATGCAAAATTTTTACCGACTTTCTGACCAGATGTATGTAGGGTGGGCTTAAAGCGTCATCTTTTTTAGTGCCCACAATCACCTACCTCTGGCGGCGCGACCGGACCTCCTGATAGCGAACCCTTTGGGTCCAGGAGCCGGGGGCCCCAGGCTCATTGTTATTCTGCTGACATCCACTGTCTTTTAATGACATAGAATATGCAAGGCTCCACAGACCAGAAGCATCACAATGCGACCAATTGTCTTTTTGCTTATGTGTGAAGTAGTAATGAATGAGCACACATTAAAATTGCGCGGGAAGCATGCCGAAAAAACTGGGTATTTTTAAACCAACTTTATTTATTCCTTTCACATTGTAAAATTGTCCACTTTCTAACGTTTAATTCACGGAATAGATGCAAAGCTCACTGAAATTGGTACCTTAATAGACAGATAGAGAGACCTATACGCATGCTATAGTGTAATTCTGTACAATGTTATGTAGCCTATCTGCTATGCAAAGCTTCTGTTACTTCCAGAGGTAAAAGGATTTTGAACCTCATTTATGCCTTACGACACAGTTGGCATGTTACAGTGTGTGTTCAAGGCTTTTAGTAAAATTATGTTGTGTTTCGCAGCAGATTAACGTGAATGATACCAGGGAGGTGTTACTTTGACAAAGTAACACCTCTCTCATGATGATACCCTGAAAGTGGTACTGTATAACCAGGAAAAGGGGTGGGCACAGTGGGCTAAAAGATTATTGTCAATTACTTATAAGGAATTCCGAATTTACATTAATGAATAACCCCGCGACCCGGATCAAAGGGTCTCGCGGGCCGCATCTGGCCCGCGGGCCGGAGGTTCCCCACCCCTGTTCTAAAGATACTTGATGTAGGCCTACCGTACTTATGTTACACGGGAATGGATAAAATCCTGACAGACATTTCAACTTTTGCTTCCTTTTTTCAGAAAAACACCCAGTCGTCCTTATTCAAGTTTAATTATCGTCCTCGTCTATTGTTTAACACTTAGATCAGGATGTTTTTCAAAAAGTCCCGAGGAAGTTCAAAGGAAGTTATTTGCATACACATCAGCCTACCTAACTGTTGCACGTAAAAGATTCCGGGTTGAATTTCTTTTAACTAAAAGTAAGAAGAGTTCAAACCATACACACTTAAGCAACGGAGAACGCTGGCACAGTGCATCACAGTTATTCTAGTTAGCACTGACATTAAAGGGGCTCATTGAATTGATATCAATTATTTTGTGACAAGTTTGAAGGAAATCATTACAGACAATGTTTCTAACTAGACTCATTACGCATGTATCACGTCCTATAGTTACCAAAAATGTGAGATATTTTTTGTGGACGGGTTGCGTATGATTAATACCTAATAGAAAAAGGGTCTGGTCACGAATTTGTAAAAAACATGACTTTAATCATTAATTACTCAATTCGTTGCCATTTCAGTTGTTTGTCAGATGTACAGAGTCTCTTAGTTTTACCATTTACCATCAATGTGTGAGTAAATCTCAAACAGTGTGAAAAAATCACGAATTTCGTGAACCAACTTAAGGGGACTATTAACTGAAGGGGACTAACTATATAAGAATTTATTTAGGCTGGATGCTTGCAAAATATTTTGGTAATACCTTGTGCAACATAGG
>WURT03066600.1:0-13626 GCA_009936505.3 Holothuria glaberrima
TTGTAGTTGTTGTAGTTGTAGTTGTTGTTGTTGTTGTTGTTGTTGTTGTTGTTGTTGTTGTTGTTGTTGTTGTTGTTCAAGCAACCTGCACGGAGTTGACACATATACGAACATGATATACTAACATTTGTAGTTTAAAACTACCGCATGTGAGCTTGTACCCTAAACAATTGTTTATTCAGTAGTAGTAGATTAAGGTCCACTGATGACAAATTTATTTAATTATTTGAATATCTTTCATTGTTCTCAAGATGTGTCTCTTTTAAGTTTGACCATGTCTGAGATTTTTCATGGGCTATGCAACAATTATGTTGAGTTCTGCACAGTGTCTGTATTCCTTTTAATCCTTCGTAAATTATTTGTTTAGCCTACTAATTGCTAGCTAGTTTCTACGTTGTTTTTATGTGGATATTTTTCCAAGTAGTAAAGAGTTATACTTCTAAAATAAACACATCAGGGCATACCAAAATTACAACTGTCCTTGGACTGAAGGTTAAACAAACAAGGTGTAACACAACACACACCCCAGGAGTCCCTGTTTCCACGTCCCAAATTTGAATATGTATTATGTAGCCTTCAATTTTGACATAAATATTTACGGAATATACAAGTTAAAGGATGAAGACCTCATAAAGGAGTACTAGCTTCAATCTACATTTTAATTAGTGAAAATACAAAATAATATTTTTTATTCATAAAAACATTATTTTGATTAAAATCAAAACTGTGTCTTATAAGATGAACATTGTTTTGAGAACCTTATTTTAAGGATTCACCAAGTAATGGAGTGTGTTAAAAGATGAATATCCCTGTATAGGTACAAGCACTATAGGTTTAAGCCATTTATACTCTGAATCTAAATTAGTGAAAACAATAATACCTATATCATAGGACATCATTTCGACTACATAATATAAAAGTGTCTAATGTCTCATACAACTTAGTAACATTGTTTCAACAAACTTTTAGTTTAAGAGACGTGTTTTAAATTTCATGCTGTAAATCGTATAGAATTTCTGAACTTTGTGTAAAATATAGCCCCCCCCCCCCCGGAAAGAAATGTTACCGATATGGTTTAAATTTTTAGTAATTACATCTATTACAAACAGTGTCCCATTATTTCTTCTCTTTTGTGCTAATTCGGTCGTCAGAGACCCATCTATTAGAAAGACGTTAATAATTTCTGTTATTTTTGACCTAAGGGGAAAAAAGTATAGAGGGCTTCATTTTATGTAAAAGTATTTGCATGCTGTAATCTTTCACAAAGCAAGAAAATGGTAAAATTTTTCAGATTGACAAAGTCTAACTTTCTGCAATGACCCTAGTATTGTAAGGAAAAAGTGGCTTTTTCTTGTTACTGTTAATATTTTTCCTTTCGCTGTTTCCAACCATACCAGTCCATTTTTGAATAACGTATACCGTGACTTTATTACGCCTATGAGGAACATTCATCTTCACTTTCATGTCATTCACAACAAAAGCTGTCCTTAGCTGTAATGAGAACAACATTCTGTTACGAGAACAACATTCTGTTCTTTACGATTCGTTGCAGTGTTTGTAGACATCGTTTATATTTTATTTTATGAAAAAAAATCTCAAGAAAATCTCAAGATGTTACTCTTCAATGATTGATTTTCCGGTTCAAGGTTTGTTATTGAAACATTAATCCCTTGCGTTTTTACCTTCTCTTTGCAGCAAATATTGAAAATAATGGCGGATGGATATAATTGACAACTGGGAAATCAACGCCATTTTAATCACTATAAATGACAGTCTGGCGCTCGTGAGTCATTTGTATATGGTTACTTAGAAACTAAAGGAAACATGAAAAATACAATTTTGGTATAGAAACATTAATTAAAATGTGTTTGGCGTCGTACAGTGTAAGTTGATAAACTGCCGTTACTAACGTTTTTCTTGAAGACTGCAGGTTGTTTGAAAACAAGTGGCTCGTAGCTATAACTACAGTGGCATGTTGACGGTCGTTCACCCATCCATTAGGGGCTTTATTCTAAGAAAAAGATCACCATGCAGTAGAATAATGTCAACATAAATAGTTTCCGACATTTTATAAATAACCAGCCAAATAAAAACCACCAATCTCTAACAAACACTCCAAACAATTAACCTTCTTGTTTCGTTTCAAATTATAATTAGCTGACGAAATTTTAATTAAATATTTCGTTGTTAAAATTTTTCTTTCGTTTTAGAAACTTTCATTTTGTGGTAACATTTTAGGGCTTATTAAACACGCATACCTCAGGCAGAGATAAGGGAACTAGTAAACGGGAGTTTATCAGACGTCCCATAGTCTCTAAGTTTGTAAAATAATGTAATTTTATAATTAGGGCACGTGACTTATTCTTACCACCGCTAATTTTGTACTTTTGAAAAATAATGTGCTTACTTTGATTTAAAGGTTTAATAAACGATTGAACAAGTCACCTGCACCAGTTCTAAAATGATATTATTTTACAAACTTAGAATCTATGGGACGCATGATTCCCTCAACATCAATCGGGGGTCGAATAAAAGGCCTTTAACAAAAAAGTTTTCTTGATGTGAATCTTTTACACTTGGACCGAAAAGATTGATTAGTATGACGATCATTGTTTACAAACAAAGACGTCACAGCGTGTCAGTAAAAGAGTTTGGAACGCGCGCTTACACTGTCGTCTCAATGCAAAGTAGATTCCAATTCGTCTACGTTTTGCGTGCAATCGCACAAGCGTTTACACGCGCAACACCTAACATACACGCACGTGTTCTTGCGCATGCTCTATGCCAACCAATGCCAACCAGTGACGTAATGGTGAACAGCCTAATAAGCCAATTCAGAGTTACCGTACCGTTGCGTTCTAAAGGTCAAAGGTTACAAGGGTATGCGGTCTTTTAATGAATAACCGCTACTATAGCAACGCATAACGCGCAATGTACAAACCTATTCCCTATAGCGGTTCTTCACGTGGCGTCATAATGGGCCCAATTTTACTTGTTCCGCCATTTTGGACGTCAAATTTCGTGCACGCGCAAGAATTACACTATGTACGCATTTTATCAGTCACAGTGTAGAATGTTTTGTTCCTTCTTTTCAAAGACATTTTCTTCATTAAACTGTGAGGAGACGATTGTACGTTCGCGTTAATGTAAGCCTCCCTGTGCTGTTAGGCTTAAATGCATATTACAGTCACCGTATAAAAATATAATCTCGTTATATCTTTAGTCGCTCACTGAATATGTAGTGAGCACTGCGCAGACTAGTGTATAAACTCCGGAGTTCAATATTTTTTCCGAAAAATTCCAGTAACAAATCTTGCTCTACGTTGTATATCTGTTGGAAATCGATAAAAAACTGTTGGGCCTGTGATTTTTCTCGACTATTATGTTAGTAACAAACGTTCATCATCATCAGGAAAACATTCTTTAAAAACCTTGGAACAATGTATTTGTATACAGAGTATATGCTGTGCGCGATGAGTTTGACGTCCAATATGGCGGGCTCCGCTGTTGTCACATGTATTTGTGACGTCAGTGAAGAACCTCTATAGACCTTATGCACATGATGGGTGCGTTTTTGTCAACCGTTAGTGTTAGTTTTTGATTGACAGGTCTATTGTGACATCACCCGAACATTCGCCATGGTAATCATCTAACAGAACTAACAGCCTTAACAGGTTCTTCGTATCTGTTAGAACTAGGCCACGCCTACTAACAGTCGACTAAAACGCACCCGATGTCACAAAGCCATGAAGTGCGCCCTCCTTTGGAAGAAAATAGTGGAAAAACAGATGACAGCAGATAACGCGACGTGCATGCAACAATTACAAGCACTTCCTTTAGTCAGTGTAGTATATAGGCCTACTACTAATATGCCGCATACAACACTGCAGTAGGCCTATATAATAGTAATTATTCATCCAGCGTATATAAATATGGTTAATTTTTGTTGTGTAGTCGGATGTTTGAATCACAATTACAAAAGCGAAGCTACAGTCGTCAAGTTACACAGTGAACTGATTTCATATTTCATTTTCTGAAAATACAGAAATAGCCTATAGGTTTCAGCATATACTGTACTTACTCTGATTTCTTCTCTTGTGTGTTGACTTGGTGTCGAAATCATGTACAAATATAGATCACTCCATTCTACGTTGGGAATAACAACTGGGTTTGACTCTTGGTACTCTGCTTCAAGCTAATTCCTTTTTTTTTTTTTTTTTGAGATCAAATGCGATCATTTTTAAGTGTACCTTTTGCTTGGATTACCTTCCCAACTCCTTAGAACATTTTGACAAAGAAATCGGAATAGTAGCCATTTTAGGCCTACGTTTGGTCGGTAGTAGAATAAGGTAAAGGACATGTGTGAATAGATCGGTTCCGTAGTGCAGTGCTGCAGCGCTATATACAGTGCTACAGTACTGCAATGCAGTGCAGTGGCCCGGCAGCAGACGACGCAATGCAGACAGTGGGTGCGTTTTAGTCGACTGTTAGTAGGCGTGGCCTAGTTCTAACAGAACTAACAACCAGTTGAGGCTGTTAGTTCTGTTAGATGATTACCATGGCGAATGTTTCGTTCGGGTGACGTCACAATAGACCTGTCAATCAGAAACTAACACTAACAGTTGACAAAAACGCACCCAGTTATTTGTGTGTATTGTTCTACTCGTCTAAGTGCGAGCGCAACGTCGTGCGTATAGTGCATGCTTCATTGTTTTCCTCCAAATTGACGTCAGTGTGACGTCAGTGCATAAGGTCTATTCTCAGCTCCTGACTTTTGTGATTGCATTCTATACCCCTATGATCTCAAGAGACTACACATGCGCAGTAGCAACTCTGAACTGGCTTATTTCACAGCGTGAAACAATATACCTTATGCCAAATAGTAGATCGTGAAGCACCATGGGAAGGATAATTCCAATCCGCGAGTTTGAGCATTGTGACGATCAGCCTTCTCCATGGTGACGATATACTTTGGTCGTATGTTCATGGAATAATCCTTCCCAGAATGCAGTTTTGAAGCGCCCTCTTCTTATTTGGCAAAAGGTCTATGGGTGTGCATGTATATCATTGGTATGGCGTCACTTGTCAAGTTCATAGTATATGTCTATAGAGGTTCTTCACCGACGTCACTGCGCTGCGCGTCTCTCTATTTTGACGGCCAGGCGTCCACTGTACAACAATTGTAACTAAGGTCTTGTCGTGAGCGCGAATCGATAACACACCTTCTGCGCATGTTCAGGGACGACCAGAAAGCCAAACTGAAACGCAATGACGTCACGTGAAGAACCTCTATACCACCCACTGATCTTAATGCAATGATGTGCATGCTTAATTTAGGTCAGTGCTGCAACCTAAATTTTCAGGGTTGCAGAACATTGATATAACGCTCTGCGTGGCGATCACTGTAACTATAAGTAGTGCGCAAAGTTACACAATGTTCCCATTTGGACATCTGTTAACATTCTCGCGGGTTTCAAATTGGTCGGGGATTCTTACACAGGACATGAATTTGCAACTCCGCAGGATATTTGCGCATCCATCTGCAAAATACGATAAAAGATTTATTTAGCGTACGAATGGATCACATACGCCCTTTGCTGATAGTATATGGTAATTGCCCCTTCAGAGTTTCGCTCCGTCCTTCTTCTGAACAGGTGAACGTTCATGTTTTAGACATTTTATTTCATAAGGACTGGTTGTTTTAAACCTCCTAAAAGTCTTTTTATGCAATTAAAGTAGACTACAAATGCTCATACATGAAGCCATAAAACACTATTATTACATCCACACAAGAGTGTTGATTGATCCATTACGTTTGCTTATTTGTTAACATCATTTCAAACAATACTCAGAAGGTTGATTTCCAAGAATGATTTATTTTCCACTCATAAAAGAAAAAAGATAAAATCACTTCAAATCGTTCTATAGCTATATATGCTTAGATGAATGAAAGCAGAAGATTGTAAATATGTAAAGTATTGTACACAAAGGGAGAAAAGTACGTCTCTGAGGTATGGTTCGTCGTGTAAATGTATTACTCATGAGTAATCTTGAAGTTAGACAGCCTAACCAGCTAACCATCTTAGGGTCCGTGAACTGTAAATTTCAACCGTGAAACTGATTAAGTTTGGTGCAACATGCAACCGGTAGTCAATAATTCATAGGGAAGCTAGGAAGCCTGCTTAAAGACGTCACAACATATGCAGTGTTGTCAGTCCTTATTTTTTTTTTTTTTTTTTTATTTCTTTGCAAGAATTACATTAACCAAGTGTTTCTTTTACTCATACGCCTTTTTATCTTCCATGCCCTGTCTGGCTCCAGAGGGGCACAAAAGATCCTACATGGTTCTGAACTTGTCGTTAGTAATGTTACTGTACAATTCAATCCTAATGTATGACTTTACACAAAATATCTAGCATACAGCCTTGAAAGGGGGGGGGGGAGAATGGTCTAAAACGGGCCCCTTAACTTCAGACCCCCAAATCTCCCCAGCAACAACTACTATTTGTGTAATTTCTACCTTAACCACTTCATGTAGCTCCAAATATTCCTCTAAAAAGCAACAGTTCTTTTAAAGCTTGATCAAAGGTAGGTTATGGGATCTTTTCGAAAGATTTGTGGGTAGCCCGTTTTAGCCACACATAGTGCTTAAAATGAGCCCCGTGTCCCATTTTACCCCCAAATATAAAATATGTACATTAAAGCAATATCATTCGCGTTGGTTTTCAAATTTCAGTGTAGGTAACAGTCAAGTAGACCTTCTCTGATTTAATTTGGAAAATGGAATGGATCTTTACTTAAAATACCACATAACGACAGGATGTACCCTATAATGCCTAAATCTACTGCAAACTACATACTGTACATAATAATACAAACTTTTAAAGGGGCCCGTTTTATCCGCATACGCACTTGTAAAAAAATTTCCCTAATCTAGTCTTCGAGAGGTAATGTACTGCCGACCTGTCGTAACAAATTGATGCCTTGAGACTTACTTTTAAAGCATGAGAAAATTTAATTTCATCAAGCAGCTTTTATGCTCCCTTGGGATTAGGCAGTCTATTCTCCCACAAAATAGCTAAAGTTATCAGAATTTTTTGTTACCTTCCTCCTTGTTTGTAGGCACGAATGATTTCGCTCTTATTACCGGTGTTATATTAGGTGGGTGTATAGTGTAGTAATACATAAAGCACCTTTAAACTCGCTTCTCCTCCTGCATTATGGAGATCTATCGATGGCCGCACAGACTGCATGGTCAAGTGATTGAACATCCGACTTTCAACCGAAAGGTCGGGGGTTCGAATCCTGGCCGGGTCATACCAAAGACTTTAAAAATGGAACCTACTGCCATTGTGCTTGGTGCTCAGCATAAGCAATGGAGTAGGAAAAACAAGCCAGTGAGCCACAACTGGAAAAAGGCCGTGGTCGGCCCAACTCAGACCAATTGGTTAGAAACTGAGCCGTAAAACCTCATCTAACTCTAACCTCATCTAACTCTAATTAATTCTATCGATGGCCGGTTTTAACCGTGGGGACCATTTTAGACATCTTTCCCCTACCTTGATACAGGAAAACCACAAAACGGGACAATACGTAATCCTACGGTATGTAGGTTGGAAGATAGAGCAGGTGACATTTCTACGCCCCGCTGCTCGTCTAGGCAATGCCGGTACGTAGCCAAGTCCAGAAAGAACTTCCCGTCTGAACGGGCTATATCCATAACGTAAAATTCTCTATCTTCACATTTGTAAATCCAAACGAAAGGTCAAAAAAGCATTTCATGTATAAAAGTGACTTTCTTAAAGTCCGTCGACTGTTGTTTATATAAATCTCTAGTGAAATACCTGCCTTTTTGGTTTAAATGGAATTAGGTTTCCGCAAAAGTCAGTGGGTAATCAACTTCTTAAGGTGGCCCCTTTATTTCATGGACTTTGCCTTCACTTGCAAATGAACAGAACGGTATAAGTAACGGGAATAAGAGTTTACAGGGAGGGTAACGATATCGCGACAGACAAACTATTGATGACATTGACCTTTGATTGTATTACATACAGTCAAGTAAGGTGACCAGACATTTTCTGAGGCAAATAGTTCGAGGATGAATGGACAGCCTGCATGGAAAGGTCTAAAGAAAAGAAAGCCCGCCCTCCCTTCGAGAAATAGTTGTGTTACATGGGATTTCAAGTGATTACCTTCTGTCAGTTATAAGTTAAATATTATTTACGAAAAATTGTGTTTGACGGGAATAAATAAAATACTGTAGGTCTATAGTTTGTTTTTAACCTATATGCCATGGACTTGTGTTTCTTTTCCACGTTGAATGAAACGCATGTTCTGTGCGTATTGTAGCCTATTATATGGCAAATTATATAGCCGTTGCTTACGTTAGTAAGTTGTAGATGTTTCGTTACTTGTGCAGGAGACAAAGCATTTATGCACATGTTTCATTGATTTAAGTGTAATTTAAGTGCAATAAACAAAAAAAGTAGCCTAATGTTTGCAACGATTCAAAATTTATCGAGAATTAAATATCATACTTTATAAAGCTTCATGGGTTTGTTGTTAAATCTGGTTCATCTTCGGGAGTTCGGGGACACTAATTATTCCCGATTCATACTTCAGCTTAGCGCTATAAAACTATGAAAATGAATATTGTTTATCTCTGAGCTATGTAAAGACTATACATTGTTCATTTTTATAGTGCGTGAAAATTTGGAAATGTAAAAGCCGGTTTACACTTCCCAATTTCCAAGCGCTGTAAAGCTATAACAATCGTATATGGATGTCCCTTGCCAATCACGGACATAGCTCACAGTTGATCAACAAAGTTTCATAGCTATGTAGCGCTATAATGAAGCATGTATCGGCCTCACACCGGCCTTTAATAGGGAACATTTTCGGGGACACATGGAATCAGAGGTCACTAGTGCAGTGTTAAGATTTGGGGAAAATTTGCGTTTTGTACGTTGCCACGAGTAACTGAGTAACAGTATACACCCATATCTCAGTTTGTAGCGCAACTTTAGCGAGACGATGTTTGACTTGGAAATGTGCTGACGTATTGACCAAAGTACCAGGAGGCTTTGAACCCTTCAATTGATATACCATTTTGCCAAAAGGGACGAATGTCCCCGCCTTTCTCACTCAGTGAGATACTACTCGAAAGTCAGTATACAGGTACGTATGCTGAGAAGAACAAAATCAGCAATTATAGGCCTATAATATACCTAGGCTAGGTGAATCATGAACGACAACGCACACAATACCTTTCTCCAAGAAAAACGATGCAAAACGTGGCACACTTTCAAGATTTCTTGTAGATGTATCACAAGGCTACATCAAATTGAGGTGATATTGAACGGAAGCTACCGTAATTGGATAGTACTACAATGCGCATCAAGGCAGTATAGCCCGGGTACGCAGTGGCGTAGCAACGGGGGCCTAGGCCCCCAAACTTTTGCCAGCCCCCACCCCACCGAAAAAAAATTGAAGGTTATGTGTTAAATTTCTAGTAAATATCACTGACGGATAAAGCCTATCATTTTAGTTTCTATCTTTCTAAATTCTCACGCATTTCAAATTGTCAAACTTCCCGATCTAAACAGGTTAGTAAAACTCTTAGGCTATAACAGGTTTCTGTTTCCAACCTTTATCTATCAGGTTTATGCGTATTTTTCACAACGAGAAATAGATTTCTCTGTTTATTATAGGCTGAGCCATTATACAGGGCTGGCAGTTCTAGACGAAAGCACAAGCTAACGAAAACTAGTCACGGCTGCTTGTAAGTGGATTATCTATACTCTTTGTATGTTCTTTAAAAGAACCATTTAGAGTTGGTTATCAACTAAGCACGGCAACTTCTGGTCGTCGCGGATAACTATAAAACTTTGCCCCTGCCTTTTTTACATTTAAAACACATCGCAGCTCTTGCAAAACTTTAATCCAGGGACGCACATCAGTAATACTAACTTTGTGCTCAAACTAGCCCTTCTTACAAGTCTAAATGTACTAAAACTCAAAAGCATTACACTGGAAAATTTCCGTTCGAAACAGTTTTCCTGAGGCTTCTGAAGTACTAAAACCCAGGAGCTTCCGGGGGCTTCGCCCCTGTGCCCCCACTGGGCTTTCCCCCTGGACCCAACCAGGGGCCCTAAGGCGGGCCCCTGGACCCCACCTATTTTGGGCTTCGCGCTTCGCGCTCGCGGTGCACGCTACGCGTGCACAGTTTGGCCCCCAAAATGTGCTCTGTCCCCCCAGTTATGAATTTCTAGCTACGCCACTGTGGAAACGACTGTACAGTAGGGTAAGTGATAACGCAAAGCTGAATCTTTCATGGTATTGCACTCGCAACTTAACCAAATTATCCATGTATTAATGTACGAGCCTGACTAGGGCCTTTTGTGCAATGCAGACTTTGTTCACTGAATAGCATGTGCAATTATCACTAAGGCCTAACCTACTCCAATATTGGAAGTACTACCTCCGAGGAAGTACTGGCAGTACTTCCATGCTCCTATAAATCTATGCTAATCGCAAGACAGAGAGGGTATAAACTGTAAACCCAATAAATATGTCATTGCAGGAGCCACTGTCGCGTGGCAATGATTTTCATGTAGGCCTACGTGTATAGGCTAACTTGATATATGTCATCAACAAGTCGATGATTTAAGCTCAGAGTTTAACCGGCGATTTCTTCCGTAACAGCCATTGTTCCATTCTGCCCAAAATGTAAAAGTGGACGATAGGATGTAAAATTGAGTCTTGGGTGAAGGAAACAATTGCCCACCACACAATGCCCCTTCCCCCACGGTTTCTTCCATTCTTGCCGCATGGATTTGATACAAGTATATATTTCTTCAAAGGTAAAATGTTTTTCAAATGCATGTTTACCTGTAAACGACAAATAGTTGGTTTAATCGGAACGTTAATCTTTGTAAGTAAACAAATGCAAAGAACATACCTCATTCAAGGTGCACGAGCCCTTTGTCATGCAGATAACATAGTAGAGCACTTCAAAGCGGCCGTCTGCAGGTTATAACTGTTTTCACCAACTGCATGGACTGTTTTAGTAGGTTCCTGCCTCGTACTTCTAAGATGTGATTCCCTGATCCAATGGAAAGCTAATCCAAGTGACACTCGTACGCTTCAGTTACCCTGACACCTGGAGATTGCCTTGATGGACGAAGTCAGAGCGACAGATCTTTCCTTTGAGCCGAATGAGTCGCTCTTTGGAGTTTTATTTTTATCCTCCTTTAGATTTCCTGAACGAAATATGTTTATTCTCTTTGAAGTGCTCTCAATTTGTCACGTTGTGTTGATGACCAAACCCTGTGAACACAAAACAGCGAAAATCCAGTTGGCAGGTTAGCAGATAAGGCTATAAATTTGTTAGACAGATTTTAGTTTACAGGTTCATGTCCACACAATTGATTGCAAAGGATGAGCACATTCGTATTTTCTATGTGCTAATGTTTCACTTAGTGATACATATATCCTAGAAACGGTACAACTGTGAGTACTATCAGCAGCAATGTTGTTGGCTGTCTTTGATTCTGTTTTTGGGGTACAAAGTACAAGTACATCCGAGTGTCTAATAACACAATACAGCATATGACTATCGGAAATCACAATTGTTCGAAGATCGTGTTTTCGATGATAGCTTACATGATGGGGTTGCAAAGGGTGACTACTAGATTTACCGTTCGGTTGGTATTGCATATGAGAAAAAAAATGTGTGTCGACAAAAACATCAAACATAATTTGAAAAGTTAAGCGCGGGTCACACTAGGGCGATTTCGGATGGGATTACTGTTCGATTTTTATGAGTTTTAGTTAAAATATTCTCCATTCCTGATCAGAAAGAGTCAAACCTTTTCCAAAATGTGTAAATATATAATTCGTATCTAAGAACTGCGAAAATGAAATGTAACGTAATTATTACGTGACGTCACATCGACAGACAGCGTTTATCGTACACGCGTATAAAATCGGATTGATTTTCGAACAAATATCGCTCTGTCTGTCTGTTGAGCCATGTAAGTTATATAATGGTAGCAGAACAGTTTATCTCGAGACAAACCAGGATCAGTTATCGATATAGCGTGACCGTCCCTAGAACCAATTCTGAATAAAAAACTATTGGTCCGATTTAGAAAAATTCGGATAGGATTTCGGATTAAAAATCGCTTTAGTGTGACCCGCCCTTTAAAGTAATAGTAAACATTCAAAAGTTGTTGACGAAGATGAGAAAATACAGAATATGCTATGGCAATTCCCTACAGGAAGAAAGGTAATATTTAATAGACAACATAGAGGAAGCTCGTCATCTGCTGACAAATGTGAGGTGGACAGCGTGATCAGAGTGTTTTCATAAATTCAACCAACTTTGTTAAAAGGGTAGATATTTTTTATGCGGAAAATGACCTAAAATTAGGGAAAAGCAGGACTTTCTTTATGACGTCGTATATTAATTAATAATTTTCGGTATCCATCTGAACTCATTGTTGCGTAATAAACATCATCGTTTAGGGTACCCCTACACCTAATGGCAATATTTATGATGACCAACAGGATTAAAATAAGGGGCAGAAAAATGACAGAAATTAACGTCTCCAAATCTGTAAAAGGGGGAGTAATAGTGTTAAGGCTTACCAGCTTATTGCGTTCCTGCATATACTGTATAGGATGCAGACGCCTTACAAAAGTAGAAATACCAGCGACAAACGCCCGTAGATAAATGAATGGTAATTAACGACCGATCTCATACTAGATAACAGGTATGCACAAAATATTAAACCGATGTTGTTATTTCCCTACCAACTGACCGACAGCGAATATCACCTTTAAGTAACAAAAAAGGCATGTAAAAACGAATAAGTCAAAACACCGTTTGTTTGCCATGAGAAACACGCCTTTATTTGTCTTAGGAAACATTCAAGTAATGTTGTCGCGATGTAGCAAATGACTGCAGTATCGTCGGGAAGTAGCTAAGACCGGAGGACAGAACCATTCACCTCCAGAATTATGACATTTTTAAGTCAAGTTTGGACATTTTAAAACCAAAAACCTTCTAACTGAGGTTTGCACGGCCGCCACACACCCCCTCGAGATTCCGACGGTTCTGTACTAATTTACGTTGGTTTTACTGGCATGACTAACAAAACCCTACACCAAGTGTGACATCGGCATCCTGCATTCAGGACGATAGCTAAGTATTGGTTCATTATTGTAGTGCGCGTGCGCGCTACAATCTTGGCTTACCCACATGACTGAACGTTGAAACTGGAAGTTGCACACCGTTTCGGTCCGTTTTTACTGTCGGTACTATTACTGTGTAGGCAGCTAATGTTAAGCCTGCCCATGATTTGTCCAACCGCCCTCTATCGACTATGATTTGTCACCGCTTTCTTGCACTCATTCTAAATTAGTCCCGACGAAGGACCTCGTTCATAAATAGAAGCAGCTTGTATTGTAGAGTGAAATGTTACTGATTGATGAAATGCTGACAGTCCTTATTTTAGAAAGAAATTTTAGTTGAATGTGCGCTTGTTTTGTCATTAATACAATAAAAATACATAACTTGAAATTCGTAAACGAAGTAATCAGTGGATGAATTTATCGTAAAGT
>WURT03066621.1:0-13626 GCA_009936505.3 Holothuria glaberrima
AAATGTCCTCACCTTGACAGAAATGTTGGGTCATACACACATATACACACACGCACATACATACACACGCCATCATGAATGCATAGGTTTCTGTTATTATCAAAACCAAAAAGCATTAACCATCCAGAAAATAGCTCCAGTTCCCGTTAAAATCCATCAAATATTGAACGTTTAACAGGGTAATTTCTATTTAACACTTGTTTTACGAATAAACATGAGCTAAATATACAAATATGTGACATCATGAGATGGACATACCATATATGGCTCATATTAGTCTTTGATTTTTCAACTCCAATTTCAAGGAAACTGGTGGCATTGTTATCTCCTGAGGGATTTATTATGAGAGTTAAAATTCTTTCCTTCAGAAACATTGATATCACTCCACAAACTGTAAACTATCTGATCAGTAAATAAGAGATAATTTATGTAGGGTTAACAAAAGAAATCGTAACACTGCGCAACACTCCACATAATTATTTTTGCATAGGCAATGAGTTTCTTCAGAAACCATCAAACTTTGAAGACGTATATTTTAAGAATGGTTAAAGAAATTGTAATAATTCCAACGGATCTTTCATTGGAGGACTTTATTCTTTAACTGACAAGTGGAACAGCTCTTTTTGGTTACATGTCACACATGTTAAAGCCTTCCAAACATTTTTACAATTATGCGAGTTTGAATTCCAAACTGGAATATAGAAAATTGGACCGCAGTTTTTCGATTTGGTACCATCCTTTACAGGCTAAATTTCCCTCTCCTTCTTCCTGCTTAAAAATGGCCGCCATGCAGGACTAAGGATTCAATTGACTTTCAAATGTGTTTCGACATTACACATGAATATAAAGTTAAGAATGCGTAATTTTAGCACATATTTAGTAGAACATTTTATAGATGTACCCTATTCCATTTTTCATGTCACTAATACCTTTTCGTCTGTGGTGTACCTGTCATAGCAGCTACATGATACGGTTGAATTTTTCTTTATTGGTCAGTGAGTGCTGTCATGCCAGTTTGTCTGTCTGTCTCTCTGTCTGTATGTCTATCTGCGATTCTGTGTGTCTTTCTGTTTGTCTTTGTGTTATTGATATGATAGATACATCAGAACTAAAAGTATTATTAACTTGAACTTACATCTTCTGGGTTGCTTCTGGAAGATACTTTTCCAAACACCCATCAATCAAACCTAAGACGGTAACCAAATAAACTACAACCCAAAGGAGAAGCTTCCCCACATGTGACCAACATCTCAATCTTCAGACCTCTACATCAAGGTCCTGTCATACCGGACCTCGTTTTAGACTGGCTGAAAATAGCAGATACTACACATGACCTTAACCGAAAGGCCGAGAGGAGATAAGACGACCTTCGCGTTTCCGAGACTTGCCGACGTTACACGGGAAACAAATAATGTCAGACGGAGACTAGTTTGCAGTTAGGGGCTCATTGAGTTGATATAGATTAATTTGTGACGAGTCTAAGCAGGGAGTTGTCCCTAACATCTCCCTGGTTGAAGGATATAAATGTATGACAATGCTTCTTATTAGCCTCATTACTCATGTATCACTTCCTATAGTTACCGAAAATGTGAGGAATTGTATATTTTGTGGGCAGGGGTTTCATATGATTACTACCTAATCATAAAAAGTGTCTGGTCACGAATTTGTAAAAACGATTTTAAATCATTAATTACCCTATCCTTGCTATTTCAGTTGTGTGTCAGATGTGCAAAATATCTTTGTTTGACCATTTATCATCAAGATGTGCGAACCAACATAAATAGCCCCTTTAATAATAATCTGCTATAAATTTTGTTTTGTTAAGATTTCGTACTTTGGTCAGGCTGGTTGTGTTTGGAGAACTTACCTGTAGTATGTATGAGCAAAACACGAGCTAATTATGAAAAAAATAAAAAAAGCCGCTGAAACAAGGTATAGAATGATGAGTGGGTTTAAGCAGTTCTCATTGTTAAATCCGCATTCTGGCTCAGCACGTGGTGCCTCACCCGCAAACCACGTGATGTATCTATTTGGAAGACTGGAATACGCCTGTGAAAAGATATATTTGAAACAATTTAAGCAGGCTTGAAAGCAACCTGTCCTGATGTGGAGCTACTGTAATATCTACGACTGAAGGCTAGACTTGATTAGGGGAATACAGTAGAAATGGGGAAAAGGGGGAACGATTGCTCCTTTTACTTTTAAGTATCTTCAACATGTTTCAATCAATTGAAATTATAAGGAAAAATTAGTAAGTCTTTGACCCAAGTAAAAATTTCAAAAGACAAATTTCCTTAAGGAACATGGGGGTTTTCAAGAGAATGCGCAAAGCTTTAATCTCGGAAAATTAATTCAAACGCTAAATTATCCAGGAGATTCGCGCACTCGATAGCGCTACTTTTTGCTGATATGTGGGGTAACCTTACATCGAATTATTTCTTCCACAGATTAGTTTTAAAACCAGATTCCTGTTACCTTCACAATCACCCATGGCTATCAGCTTCCCTTTGACCCCTCTAGATCAGTCGCTTCATGATCCGCGCCATTTGCGGACGTTTATTTATCCTTACGTTCACAATTTTGTAAAAGCCAGATAAACTCTGAAGGAAGATTCTTCTGACCTGCAACTCCCTCGATTCTGCCTGAAGAGGGACTAACGAAAATACGCCCCTCCCGTTAACTTAAAGCAAGGTTTTAGAATGTCTAGGTCTGATCCCTTTTTTTTCTTTTAATGTGTTCAAAAAATAACACAAATCCCAGATTTTGTGGCAATTCAGCACAACGACCAAGGAAGTATTATCTCTGAGGTACTCTTCCAAGGAATGACAAAGATTCGTAACATTATCTAAATTGGGTTTAATGATTCAGTTTGTACAAAACTTACGAAAATATCGTATTTTAGCTCAGAGTTTTGGCGCATAAGTGTTGCAGATTTAATTACATTTTTTTATTTATAGATAGAGCTATAATTCAAAGCTTTCATAGTAAATGATCACCATTTAACTTAAAACTTGTTTTACCTATTATTACATTATTCATGAGACGAACAACGTACTTATATTACATATGCTAACTAGTACGAAGTACCCTACGTATACGTATATTTATTATTGTTAGACACTTACAACTTAAAATCCGTTTCTTAAAGTGAATTTGAGACTATCAACTATGTGAAATCAAAAGAAAATTCTGATTAATATATTTGCGTTAATTTGGCAGTGCCTCCTGGTCCCCCCTCTTCCCCCCCCCCCCACAAACTCTGTGTTTGGAGGAGATACTTAGAAATTCCTGTAATATTTTTGTATTACACTTCAAATCATGAAATGTAGTTAAACTCAAACTTAAGTGAAGCGACTTGTGAATTGAACTCGTGAACTCAGAAATTTGATCTTGTGATTTAGCTGTCGTGAACTTGCATCTTTGAGAGAGCTGCTTTTCTTACAGATTGATAACTTCTATTAGTATGGTTAAGGAGTAGGAAATTCCAGCTGGTCAATCAATGGGTAATTAATGGTACCTGCTCATCAATATTCATCACTACCATGACAAAGGTGAATATTGATGGCTACAAATGAATATTCAAGTATATCACAACACTAGTAAAAGCAATTCACTCCGGCAAGTAGGGGAGCAGGGCCTGGCCCCCTTGTCCAGTCATGGAAGTACTTCCATGGTCCAGGCATCTTGTAATAGCTTGCAAGGTACAGACCCCTTCCACTCTGTCTCTCAGCTAGGGGTGGTGAGTCAATTGGTAGTGTTTGCTCCATAACGACTTAGCCCTTAGTCTGGGAGACCTTGTTGGGGGATCTGGCCCTGCCATCTGCCTTGGCCGTTGCACATGGATCCTGAACACAGGGTAAGTTCATATCCTTGTATCACTTACTCTAAAGTCTATCTTCATTTTTTTTGTTAATGTTAGTAAACTTTTCGAAGCATTACATCGACATGAATTCTATGGGGTAGGGTCAAGATTTAAAGGAATAAAGTTATTTCATCTAGGAGGGAACTAAGTTATTTTTTCCATACTACATTCGTTATGCTTGTTTTTTACAATTTTGTGAGTTTCGATAAAACTCAGGTCTTTTGGGGTGCTAAAGTTCAAAAGATGCTGGTAATGCTGAAAGGAAGCAATAGAAATAAACACACCTCGCTATCATTGCTTTCTCTAAATATCCCAAGTGGCTCCAACAAATTGTTTTGAAATATTCCGTATACACTAACGTTAGCATTGGAGTCTCCATTGGCATCAATACGGCGTGTTACCCCAGAAATACCTGCAAATTAAAAATAATAGATTTGCAGAATCCAGTCAATATCCAGTAAATTAACACGTAACTAGCAAAAGTTCGTAGGTTTAATAAACTGTACCAGATGGATGACCAGGCCCGTAGTCAGGCAAGGTACCGAAAGGGGGTCAAGATACCTTCCAGGGGGCAAAATATTGTTCAGGGGGAGGGATGTGTAAAATTGTATTAAGGTTATTGTAACTTTAAATTTTCTGGGGTACGAAATTTTATTCTGGGAGACTTCACCCCTATCCCCCTACCCTATCCCTTGGCTACGGGCTTGTGGATAATGCCGCTACATCTTTGCAAATCGTGACTAGTACCATAACTATACACACGGGTGAAACGCTGAACAGACTTTCCATTGCCCGACAACATAACCAAATGTATGATAGAGTTGGGCACTTCACACACAGGTTTGATGAAGTGTAACGAGGAACGTGCAAGATGCCAAAAAACTA
The DNA here is from genome assembly GCA_009936505.3 of Holothuria glaberrima. Taxonomy (NCBI): domain Eukaryota; kingdom Metazoa; phylum Echinodermata; class Holothuroidea; order Aspidochirotida; family Holothuriidae; genus Holothuria; species Holothuria glaberrima. The sequence goes on from WURT03066621.1 coordinate 4,748, forward strand.
AATATCTGGCTCGTTGCAACGAGCCAGATATCTACTCTTTTGCCATCTTGCACGTTTCTTGTTACACTTGATCAGACCTGCATTGAACGAGAAAGGTTTTGCTTACGGAGGCGACAATGAAGGGTTTAATTTATGCCAGGGCTGAATTCTAGTTCATCTAAACCGATTCATAGCCATTCCGATTCCAGTGCCACCATTTCGGTCCAATTCCGAGTCCAATACTCTATTCGATTCCGAAGCAATATAATTCAGATCTAGCCATTTGACAACGTACCGTACTATGCATGAAAACGCTTTTTATACTGTTTTTTAAAGTAAATTTTATTAATCAAAACTACAGTATTAAGTGTTTCCCGAAAAGGTGTACTGTTCAAACCTTGTCAGAAAGTCTGTATTATAGAAGAGAGACTAGATAAATATTTTTAAATAGCTCCCAAGTTGCCCTTTTGACAATGTCAAACTTTCGTTTCTGGCGTACACGTTGAGGCGTACAGGAAGAGGTGGTATGGATGAAAGGGGGTGGGGGTTGAGAGAGTCGTTTCTCCTTAATTTCTCCCAAAAGGTACTGCCAAAAGTTTTCCATGAAGACAACCTTTTTCACCGGTGACAATCCATGAAAATAATCCAAGAAATTCTCCTTCGAGCTAAACTCCACGACATTTGACAAAGTATCGCGAAATTCATTTGACAGCATAGGCAAAGAAGGCTGTTTTCAATTGGGGGTTGAACGTTGTTTCGGACCGTCGTCCTGGGGGAGTGGTCTAAAGGGAGGGGGTTGGGGGAGAGGGTGTCCTTTTCGGAAGTTTTTGAACATTTGAGGTTCCTTAGATTTAATTTAATACAATACATTCGGCATTTTTTTTTTAAAAATTACTGCAAGTTTTTACAAAAGTAAGAAATTAGGGGTTTACTTCCGTCCATCCCACTCTCCCACCCCGCCTCCTACGCCTATGCTTGATAGAAAGTGTGTATTAGAAAAAGTAGTGCAGAAATAAGGAAATGACGTAGTAACTTCACATTAATTGCCGGTAAGAATGACAATCACGTTGGTAGTCATTTCATATTTCACAATTTGTATAACATTCGATGGCCCTGAAATTTATTAGTACAATTTGCCTGCTCGGCGGACGTGCATTATTCCTGCACCTACATTGGCTGTACTTGTTAGAAAAGGGAGCTGCCTAGTTGGAATGAGTATGTATAAAAGAGGTACAAATTCTACACCTGCTGTGAAGGTTATGGTACAAGTACGTCGTTGGCTTTTATCGCAGGAAAAGATGTATGGTGCAGTGTTGACTATAATCCCGTACTGAGAGTGATTTGCTAACGATGAGATCCGCGGTCCCCCTCAAGTTTTTTTGCAAGGTCGGCAAGAGTAGCACCGGATTTTTCTCTTTTGGGGAACCAGGGAGGTAGGCTAAATTTTACGAGTCAATTTCAAGTCTGGTCTACCCTGTAATTTAATTGACGGTGTTTGACCGTTCATGCGGCGAGAAGGCTGTCAAGCAGTTATAATGTACCCTTAAGTGCTATCTATAGATATTACTTAAAATTATGTAACTTTAATTTTTTGTGGAATCGGCTGGAATTAGCTCCTAGTTCGAATTCATCGTACAGTCAATTCCGGACTCATTCCGACAACAGGGCGTCCCATTCCAAGCCAATTCCGAGTCCAGTAAAAATCGGAATTGCGTCCTAGTCCGGACTCGGGCAACACCACCCTGATCATGCTAATAATCTAAGTCAACTAAATCGCTTGAGATCATCAACGATAATCCATGGATTCGACGTACAAACATGGGCGGCGATCCTGGGGGGATGGGGATATATCCCCCATTAGATTGGATGGGGGATACAGCACACTATATCCCCCCCCCCCATGAAATCAACCCAGCAGATCCGGAAATCAAGAAAAAATTAAACCTTTTTCTAGACTTTTTATAATAGGCCTATTTATTTTTTAGGAAATATTTCTGACAGTTGTTATAGGATCACCTTGCAAAACCTGGAAAGGGGCATTTCCAGTGATCTGTAGGGTATTTTTTGGCCGAAATTTTCTTCGCTCCGCGCCAACTGACGATGGCGCTCCGATTAGATAGTGCCACTATTTCCGGAAATCAGAATACTTTATCTTTTACTAGACTTTTCACAACAGGCCTTTTTAGGAAGTACTTCTGACAGGTGTCATAGCTTCACATTACAAAGCCTGAAAAGGGCCATTTCCAGTGATCTGGGGGTATTTTGGCAAAAATTTTCTACGCTCTGCGCCAACTGATCTTGGCGCTCCGCTCAGATAGTACCACTGACTACATCCGAAAATCAGAACATGTAACCCTTTTCAAGACTTTTTACAATATGCCTATTTTTTTAGGAAATACTTGTTGTCATAGTGTCACGTTGCAAAGCCTGGAAAGAGCCATTTCGGGTAATGTGGGGCGTATTTTTGGCCAAAATTTTCTTCGTACGCTCTGCGCCAACCGATTGTGGCGCTCCGCTTCGTTGGTGTCACTGACTATATCCCCCCCCCCCACTTTCAAAGACTGACCGCCGCCCATGCTTACAAATATCGCTCTCCTTTATTTGGCACCTTTAATCTGATTTCACTGACATATCAAGGTCATTTACGTCTAGTAATCCTTTAAAAGTAACTTAAACGTAATGCTTTCACAGTATCGTGGCTGAGCCTATAGTCGATCACTACTCCCTATTACAAGTAGCCTAAACGTAAATTCCAATTCAAAACGTTACCAAAGCAACCACTAACTAAAGCTACGACTATTTTTCGGTAAACTTAAGAGACCCTCCTAGATAAAGACACCCTAGAAATGACAAATACTAGATTTTATCCTAGGATTTGTTCTGAAGTCCCGTTTCGGAATGGTACATCGAACATGGCTGAATTTTTGGCCTTTTTGCTTGGGTCATGAGCATTTGTGGGAAACTTTTTCTCGGTTTACCACGCGCCATGTTATACTGGTGCTCTCTTTAGATTCCCCTAGAGTACAAAGGTACTAAAGGTACTCTACCCCCCCCCCCCCTTCAACCTTCGTCTACCGAAAAAATACTGTGCACAGCCATGATTTTGCGTAGTATTTGTTCTATTTAGCCATGGTGCAGTCTACAAGTCTAGAACGGATCACGCATGACAGATTCATGGTCTAGACGAGTAGTTCCTCTCGGTCTCAAGGGTTAGTCTCGGTCTCGGATATTGATGATTGGTCTATAACATTGTTTCATACACATGACGTAAAAGTAGCAGACATTTCGCAGCCGTGTATGATAACGTTAGCTTGGCTGAGTACTTGAGCCATACAGCTATTACGGATAGCTCCATGCTTGAGCCAAAGACCAGGTAATATTTTGGAAGCAACTGTCCATCTAAGGAGTGCAGCTCATGGAAGATTACTCTTGCCGGGAAAGAAAGCTTTTTGTCAGTCGGAGAAATTGAAATAAGGGGAGATGTTTTAATTTTACTCTTGCTTTTTTAGCCTTTGGAATGAGGAAATCTGCATGTCCTATTTAAACTCTACCGTTTTCCTTGAAAACTCATAACTTACTAGGCAAAGTGGGTTTGCGGCAACAACTGTTGAATTAATCATGTGTATTAGCTAGCAGGAAATGACCTGAAGAGTGCAACAAACTTGTAACTAGAGATTATCCGTTTCCCTTAAAAAAATCTGCAAAAATGATTATGTTTTGAAATAACAATTTTGTTATTTCATTCATTAGTTACGCAGGAAATACAGGGATGTTTTTACAGGTAACCTCACCACATATTCTAAAAATACATCATCACATTGTTTTTCAAGTTATTTACACGTTCACAGCTGCGTAGATACTTCCCTGGTCATGTTACTTTTCCACGACCCAGTGTGCATAATGAAGAAATAATCGGCGAAAGTTTGATAAACGGATTGTTAAGGTTCATTTCATTTTCGCAAACAATTATAAGAAGTATGTGTCAATGGGTTTTGTACTCGTTACGGAACCCATAGATCAGTGGTTCTCAACGGGGTGATAGGGCCCCTAGCGGCTTTTTGCAACTAAGGAGGGGTGGGGAGCGCTAAGAACCAAGGGACTGCAGAGGGCGCATTTGAAGAAATGAGATCATACTAAATTTAAACGGGGCTAAAAAATGATACCAAGTATTTTCCGCTAGCTGAACTTTCAAATAGGTATGCAATAAAATGGAGTTTGCAAGTCGAGTGGGTCTAACATTCTCTCTTTAGGGCACTGGCGGATCCAAGGGGGGGACCATGGCCCCATCCAAAGGTGGGCCCAAAAATTGTTTCCAAAAATTTGCTGAGTTAGTTAGTTAGTTAGATGAGGTTTTATGGCCCAGTTTCTTACCAATTGTTTTAAGTCGAGCCGGCCACGGCCTCCCTTTTTCCAAAAACTTGCTGAATAATTAAGAAATAAATTTACTTCACAATTGTACTCTTTTGTTGCACCAAATCGCATCTGAGGGCATTCAGTTACGGAAAAATTTTCCAAAGGGGAGAGGTGTCCCCTCTCCCTAGACCCCTCCTCCATATCACTGTACCACCAATTTGGCCCCTCCCAAACGAAGACCCTGGACCCGCCAGTGCTTTAGGGTCACTAAAAAAGGTTGTGAATTATCTCATCCCCTAGCTACCAGGACATCGCATCCAGTATTCACTTTCAAACTTGTCCTTGTTAGGATTTCCGTACCTTCATCAGTGGGAATGATGCGGGTGGTGGGGGGGGGCATGGGGTTCATTCATCGAAATATTCCTTCCGTTTTACTCATATGTAATTCTTGTCTTGCTGTTCATAGAGGCACATACTGCCATAATCGATAACTGCAGATAATTACAAGAGAAGAGAAAACTTTTGCAATGCAAAAAGGACAAGGCTCTAGGATATTAAAATGTCTTCCAAAATACTATTTTTGTGCAAATTTGCACTATCTGTGATAATTCCCGGTGTAGGACACCTTGAGTAGAATGCGTTTTACTATCCCATGCAGCCACTATCATTCTTTTCCCACCCACAAGACAGGCCAACCAGGGAGTTCCCTGGGCAAAACAGAATTAAAGATACCTTCCATTCGTTACTACTCAAATACAAATGGTCAAAGGGTGATTTTGTAAGTCCTTAGTGCGCATTCAAAGCTATTCAATAATTAAAGACAGCCAAATCAGGGAAATAACAACTCCCTGGTCAAATACTGACAATTTCGTAAACACTGCAGAACTTCAGGGGGCTTCGCCCCTGGTCCCCCACTGGGACATTACCTTATTAGAGACAGATAAGGAGGGCCTCAAGACTCCCTGCCCATGGGGAACGCTTCACACTCTGTAATCCTCAAAATGTCCCCCTCTTTTAGTAAAAACGTTTTTCCACCCTTGACCCCGATGAAGGCTTCAAAAATTTTGTTAATCGCAGATTTAGGATTTGAAATCACAAAAGGAGGTCCCCGTACCGCTTTTATTTGTTTGGACTACCCTGGGCCAGACCTACACCTGCAAAGGCTGTGTGAGTACCTTTTATTTTACTTCAACATCTGCTTCAATTCTTTTCGTTTCATGTATAGTAGAAACTTGTCATGGAAGTGGAAGGAGGCGTTGACCCAACCCCATATGGTGAAAGGGGGCGCTGAGCTGGAACAGGTTGGGAACCACACGGTCTGGAAGGCTGACGGTTGATCAGGTCCAGTTTGGTGCCCCTTCTGGAAATATAGCTTCACCAGGGGAGATGAACTAATTAAGGGTATTCGATTCATTTTCGCCCTCTGGTCTTGGCCGTTGGGATTTAAAAAAATGGAGTTGACTGTGCATGTTTTTATATTATAACGGGTGTATCCTAACATGGAGTATTCGTGTTAATGACGAGTACACCAACAAAAAGTTAGCTTTTGCCAAGGCCTTCCAGCAAATATTTTCCCTGTTACTCGTTCCCCCTTGACAGAATGAGTACACCTACGGATTAAGCTTTGAGTTATGAATGTACACTTGTGGGATCTTACTGGCGAGTCGTATTCCATGGAAGGGAGGGTCGATTTACACCAAAGAGGTAACATTCAGCGTTCATTAGGGGTAAAAAGAAACTTAAGAAACACAAGAGCGAACCTGGGCTTCTACGACTCCGATTTTGGGTTGTATTCATATTTAATGAAATGAAACACTTACTATTATAAGTTACATTAAATACATGACTCATAACTGTTTTCCCATTGGTTATACATCCTCCTTCATTCAATGTTTGGTTGAGGGCGTTAGCGTAAATCATGACTGCGTCATAAAGAAATGGAGCTTGTTCGGATATCTGTAAAAAAAAGGAATAAAAATAACCGGTTACGATAATCAAAAATGAAATCCTCAGTGGTGTAAAGGATTGAGAGATTAATTAATTCTTTCAGTTGTATGAAAAAGAATACACTTACAGCGGACAATAGGACGAAATATACGACAAGGAAGACTGTTACCAGCTTACATACAGGATAAGAATAGGCCTTCATAAACGAAGCATAATTCTATAATTTTACCCATCTGGACGTCAGTTTGGTTTTTGGAAAATGACCGGACAACAAAACCCAACCATCGAAAATCTGTTAAAATAATGACAGCGAACAATCCAGTAATTTTATTTTTCAATTTGAAATTGCTGATATGTTATAAAGGCAATTGCCCAGTTCCTTGGCATCGGTCCTTTCAATAAGTATTTTTGGATGCAATACGATCGAGAAGTGGAACGTACTCCCATAAGAATATTCCCGAGTGTTCTCAGCTGCATGTACCCAGCCTTGAAACATGGATCTCATGAAACAATCCTTAAAAAATGTCAATATATGTTTCAAAGCGGAGCACCACCATCGGTTGGCGCGGGGCGTACTACAAATTTTCGGCTTTACAAACCCCTAGATGGCCGGAAACGGCACTTCCCGAGTGTTCTAAGCAAGAATTCCTTCAGCCCCCACTTCGAAATTCTACCCGCTTCTTGAAGCTTCTTGGATTTTTTTCGCCCAAAATTAGACCGAAAACAGTCAATGACTTTCACACACTGTCAATGCGTCAGTGTGTCAGGGTGGATATAAATGGAAGTTGATTAATTCAGAGCTCAGACCCTCAGTTTGGTGTTGCCATTCTTGGGCTAAACATACTGGAGTTGGACGTACTCAGCAGATAAGAGTCCTGTGTGAACTTGCTCATAATCGGATTCTAGTCGTACAGTATATTTCTGACAAAATCGTAATAGACATCATCATGTAGCCTGTAGACACACATATTTGGCGTGTATTAAAATATTTTTTTCTCTGTCTGTAATTTCATTTGGGGTGGCAAGTGGGGGAGGTTTCAACTGGGGGATCCCGCCCCTCCCCTCTGGCTACGCCACTGTTTGCAACAACTCTTTCACACTGATAGCCAAAATATTGGATTCACGAACTCGTCAAATCTGTCGGGGATTTGAGTTGTTGCCCCCTTCCGTCAGGAATCTGGATCCAAACCCGTCGAGCAAATCCTGGCGCCACCTCTGTCTCATACTCCTATGGGTGCTTCCCGCATGGCGTATGCCAACCCCTTGTTCCCGCTACAAGTTTAGAACACAACGTTATACGATATTTGGGAGAGGAAGGTTATGTTTTCTCCAATAAAATTGACTTACCGTTAAGTTATAATTCGTTCCATCTTTATTACCTAATTTTACATCGAAAGGTGGTTCTTGTACGAGTTGTTTCGCTTGTCTCTCAAAGGCGGAATATTTGGGGTTCATTATACCAGTGTAGAATAGCCACAGAGAATGCTGCATGTAACGATAAACATCTTCAACCAGATAAAACCCTGTATTGGTTCACAAAACAAAATAAATATTATGCTTACCAAAAAGTAACATTGTATAAAAATAAATGGAAGTAATGCTGAATGTTACATGAGATCACTTCATGATGGTCTGATTGATACAATACATTATACCACATCGGGGTGGTAATACCACCTACCTGAGTAAAGCTCCCTGGATTAACCGATAATTTACAGTGCGCTATTTCAGTGCTCACATTAGGACACACGATCAATTTTGTATGTCAACTTCAAACAGTGGAACTATCTATGTGTTACAATCAGAGCCAGGACTAAAATTTAGGGGAAGGGCTGTTATTGTAGCTGACAAAAGTGTATAACACCTTCAACATACGGTGAAATGCGCTACACAAAAACAATTGTAGCATAAACATGAGATTACTCCCCCATCCCTTCCCCACCCTCATAATACCGTCAACCGTTAACGACCACAAAACGTGTAATTTACTACGTTATGTAGTTGCTTTTGATGGGATAGTATTTATTCTCCATAATCATTAGTTCACGTGTGATTACTCCCCGATGTCATGGACTCGCCTGGATGATTGTTCAAACGGGACACTGAGGTTTCGCGAGTTGTTCTATCATATGTAAGGATACATCTCGAGAAATCGAATATTTTCACGTATGCCGTGAACTGTATGAGACCTGTGGGCCTCATGTCTCCCGTGGGGCCGTGAAAACCCCTCCCTGTATAAGCGCCTGATTATCAATGTGATGAATGAGTACCTTTGTATAGACATCAATGATCGTAAAAGTTTTTTTATTAATCCGTTTGGAAGATTCTCCCTTTTTGGGAAATCTAGTTTTTCCCAAGCGAGAGAAAATTAGGCGCCGCCGTTTTGCCCATTTTACCCACAATTCCAAACAGTCTTTGTGTATATTTTCAGTGGTGAATATTCTTGAGTGGTTTTCGTATCCTAAACCTACTCTTTGTTAGGCTGGCAAGCCTATATACTGTGTTGCAAAAGTATCCCCTCAGAACTTAAGGCCTGTATACACGAGCAACATTTGTAAAACATTCTCAAAACACTTCACTTGCAACAAACCCAAAACACG
>WURT03066643.1:0-13625 GCA_009936505.3 Holothuria glaberrima
TGGTGACCCCAGATGACCTTTGACCTCCCCCAAAAACAATAGGGCACACCTTCTCACTATGACGCATCCATATACCACGTTTAAGTTTAGTCCATCTTTCCCTTGTTGAGTTACAGCGTACTGAAGCAAGCGTCACAGACACACACACATACATACACGCACACACACGCCAACCTGACTACATAGGTTCCTTTGCTAAAAGCAAGGAACCAAAAACTAATTAAAGCATTCTAGTGAAATTTGCATTGGAATCTGACCCATGGTTCTCAACATGTTAGCAGATGAAGTCATGTTTTCAACCCAAAGTGAACTTGAGGCAAGCATATGCAACATCACAATCTCGTATAATGAACTCTCTTTATCTTGACACTTTACAACCAACTTTCTCCTACGTAAACTGATGTTATTATAACATGAATGCATGGGAGGTATTGGAATTTAAAACTTCCACCTCCCCATGGGTAGTTCATATCCCCATCAGCTTCAAGGTCAAAAAAAGTGACAAAGAAAACCAATTATTGCTAATCAATGTTATGAGATGATATAACAACCTCTGCTTCAAGCTAACGTGAAGTCTTAAATGTAGTTAAACTCCGTTACGGATATCTTGTGAACTACATCCGAGAACTGAGTGGAAATTTCACCAAAATGCTTAACTCAAGTTCCTCTTTCACACATCAAAAGTATTATTTGTTTAAACTTTTCCTCTAAAGGCCACTTCAATTGAATGAGAAGGCCAGCAGTCCTTACAAATATTATCTTCTGTTCCATTTAGGAGATTCATATTTTGGCTCTTAAAATCAGACTCTCCTGTTATAGGTGACATACTAGTATAAAATAACACACATACTTGATGGTAATTAATGTAAAATTTTTAGACAGGAGTCACTTCTGAAGATTTCACATTTAGAAGGTACAGTTTCACATCTGGAAGGCACAGTATAGTTTCTACAGCAGCATCCTACCTCAGGCATTTTGTAATTACTGTTACAACAGCTGTTTTGGCTCATTTCTATCACTAATTCAAAATCTAACAAACAGCAGGCAAGAGATCATTTTCATGAGATCTCATTTTATTTTCTTCACTCCTCCACAATAAAACACAAAAATATTACAGACATGTGTCTTTCCAACCCTTTTTTCTCCTTTGTTCAACTTCATCCTGAGTCCACCTCATAGTTATACAATAATATTTTTCTCACAATGATCAAAACCAATGGAATAATAGGTGCCAATATTTGTTTTACTTTTTTCCCTTTTTCCTTGCTTTTTTAGATCCACCTTTAATGATATGTAGGATGTTAGCGGTGTGATATTTTATATTTTGCATGACTGGTTTTACAGTTTCTTTGCTAACTGAGGGCTTGGTTTCTTCTGTTGCAAATGGATTCTCAAGATCAACTTTAACTCTTTTAACAACATCTGAAGTTTCTTCTGATTTCCTCTTCACTCCCTTAGCTATAACAGGTTCTCTTGATGATATAAATTTCTTCTCAGCAGAGGGGAATAATTCTTTGTACTGTTCTACCTTTTCAAAAAGTTGTTCCTCAGTATGTAACCATGGTAATGCTATAATTGGTGTAACATTTTGAATCTTCTGAGATATTTGTCTGATGGAGTCATATAATTTATTTGGTAGATGGTCTGGTCGATTGTTGCACTTCTGTTAACGAAATAAGAGAACATGCAGTATTATCAACAGGAACTTCCACAATTCAATAGCCTCTCGGAAGAAACAAGGTATACACAGATGGTTAAACATAAAGGGTGGTGAAAATAGAAAAATACCTATGTACTTATGTACAGTACGCACAAAATTTAAGAAGCATCCAACAATGGCTTACTACAACCTACTTAGTAAGCTACTGGCAGCTTAGGTAATTCATCTGAACTGTGCTTTTGCCTTACTCTACACTGACTGTAACTTATTGTCAATGACTGAAATAAAGTTTTCTAGAAGCATTAGTCTTTGAATTCAATAGTAAACCTGATTTTTTCATATGTATCTAATCTTAGAAATTCCAAGAGTTTAGGTACTATCCAAAATATTGAACAGAACTTTCACATCTACTGAAAAAAGCTGGTTCCGCATGAGTAACTTTCTTGACAGAATGTAAATAACATATGTTCACTTTGAATATTTAGTTGCATTAACAAGATCATGGCTATACTAGCAATACTAAAAAGGTACTTTGCTGTTGTGAAAATATTTGTAAGCTCAATTTAGTTTTATTACAGCATGCAGGCTTGTATATTTCACAATGTCTGCATGCATCAGCAGCTGTACAGTTAGTTTAAAATACTACTCATTGTACTGTATATAAATGCGTTCATGGTATGCCACCCTCTTATTTGTCTGATAATCTCACTTTTCAGGTCAATACTTGTTATACCTTGCATTCTAGTAATACACTTACCCTCACTGTTCCCACAACTAATTTGAAAACCTAAGGTGATTGTGCCTTTCCGTCAGTTGAGCCCAAGCTCTGGAATTGTCTGCCCAATTCTATCAGAAGTTGTCCCTCTCTTACGCAGTTTAAGTCTCATTCAAAGACTCACTTTTTCAAGCTGGCTTTTCGTTAGAGTTGTACAGCGATATTAAATACTGTGTAGATTTTAGCGATCTATAAGTTCATTTGCTACTGCTACTGCTACTGCTACTGCTACTACTACTACTACTATTATTATTATTATTATTAATATTAAGGGGGTTAACCCAGAAATAATCGTAGCAGCAATAGCACAGAAGCAATAGTCATACTGACAATTTCCGCTTAATTCAGAGATTGTATGGCATACATGCTTGTACATTTCACACTATGTCTGGTGGTTGTACAAGAGTGGAGACACTTAGAATTAATTATATTATTTGAAATTGTATCAAACTCAGCAAAATTAAATTTAAAATTTGCTTAACTCCTCTTTCAGTTTTCACCGATCTTCTAGTTTGTGAAATTGACTTGATACCCCCTTGCCACTGTCCTTATTCCCCTGATGATCTCCAAACAACCTGCAAATTTTAGGCACCATTTGTTCACTACGTACACATCAGTACACATCAACTTTCTTTTAGAGTGAAGTCACCAAATGACCTCTGATGACCCCAAAATGAGTTCTGAACTTTTGACACTTAAAATTAACATCACCTACCAAAATCTATGAAAATCTGCTGGTGTTTAGAATTTCCACTTCAACAGGGTCATTTATCTCCAACTAACAGTCAAATTTTTCCAACCATGTTTGGATACGATCCACTAATGGTGTTACCTTCCATACATAATTTTTATGATTGACAGTAGTATGCTAAACCTATGGTACTTACATTAGTGATGTTTTAGTAATGTTCATGAGTACTGACAAGAAAATCACTTCACTATTATGTTCATAGAACCTTTCTATCAACAAATTTGGTGACTGTAAAATCCTGCTGATTTTGATACAACTTTACAGAGGAAAACCACAATACCTGGTACTGCTTAATTCACTGATAAACAAGACCAACACACAACAACCTGAAAAGACCTTTTTCTCAACAAGTCTGTTTAATCTTGCATGCAAGACTACAAGTACACCCTTCCTACCTGTTGCAATATATATCAATGTCACATCCTTTCACCTCTTCTCATGTTTCATAAATTGAAGCAAAAGGAGTGCATAATATTTATTAATCAAGTAATGCAACCATTGCACCACTAGGACACCAAAATCAATTTATTTTCTTTATCTCTTAAAAAGTCTACACCATACCAACTCCATTTGAGGACCCCCTCCATCTAAAAGAACATTGCTTTTGAGAAATGTACATTTTGTAGACAAACAACACATCAATAGTTGTCTTGTGTGGCAGGCATCACAACTAAAATTGGCAATACAGGTACATATTTTTGCTGAACTTGCAATTAAGGAAATCCCCCAGAATCAGTAAGTACGAAAAATACCAATGCATACTAGGCATGTTTGTTGTGCGTGTAAAACTGGAATTTTACTCCAACTCATTCATTTTGAAAGCAACACATAGTTGCTTTGCAATGGCACTTTATGGACTCATTCTACCCATAAAACAGATGGGAATGTGTTGTTCTCACAGACAGAGATACTGCATTTCTACTCGTACTCATAACATACAAGAGAGGTGTGAGATTGTTGTACTTACACTTAGACTCACAACATTGCACTCACAAAAGTGATATTTGTTCTACTCACAAAAATTGTTAGACTTGTACTCATACTCAGAAGGTTGTCCTCACAAAGATGTGTTTGCTGCCCTCACAAACATAGATATGTACTCATATGCATAAAATTGTACTCATGAAAAAGATGTAAGCTTCTCGTACTCAAAACCAGAGATATTCTACTTGTACCCATATTCAAAACACTTTACATACACACAAATATTTTCCCACTTGCATAACACAGACTTATAAATTGTATTATACAACACTGAAAACCAGCATAAATTCCTTTTTACCTTACCTTGAAGCCCATAGCTACTACATGTCGCATGCTGAATGGTTTCCGCATTCGCTCACTAAATCCTGGTAACACACATACGGGTGCATATCTAGTTCCACTCAATACCTTAAGATGTTCTGTTAGAACTGCCTCATGTGCGTTTGGCTGGTTCAATATAACAGCTTCCAGCTGACCCTTCTCTAACCCTTTTGTGACCTGATTGATTCCAATGATAACAACAGATCTGAGAACAAAAAAAGAAGTACTTCAGTTTACAAAAGGCTTCTCTAAACACCCCACCCTTTTGGGGAGGGGGGGTTTCCCCCAAAGTTTCTGTTCAGAGAGACTTGAATTGATTTACCATAAGCATCTGTCACAGTAATCAAATTATAAATGTGATAAGATTTGTGGGGACATATACAGTAATCAATCTTGGATAATAGAGGGATCAAATTTCTTTTAGACATTCTGCCATGCTCAAAGCTCACATCTTTCAACTTCCAATGGCTACACAACACCTCTGCATATAAACCTAGCACTGAGCAATATAACACTGCCATCAAAGCTGCCAAGATGAGCTTTTCAGATTTTCTAGAGTTTACTACCAAACAGACACAGTCTACCTCAGCTGGATCATGACTGAGGCCAAGGTGAGAAAATTTTCAAACTTTGGGGTGGCAGAAAATGAAAGTCTCCAAGACATACCTTTCAATTAACTTCACAAATACCCAGTAAATTTCCTGTAAAAAATGAACTTTCTGGGGCATACTGTAATAATACTGAAGAAGAGTACAAACATGCAACTACTGTACTTTCTGTGATAAAGAAGGGACTTGTTAAATATTTTGTGCAAAATTATTTTACCCTCTGAACCAGAAATGACCCCATTGCAGAATCCCTGGAAAAAAACATTCCTCATCCAGATCATGCTAGAGGTTCTTTTGAATGGACATTTCATTTTTTCAGCCAATGAGAGAGCTTGGTACATCATGGTTTAAAATGAAATTATTAGAGTAATTGTTAACTTTCCTTCAGTGAAGTTTCAGACTGAATTTGTATATAATATATATGAAAATTAGGAAAATAGTATCTTACATGAAGCCCACTTTAGAGGTTCTGACATTGCTACTTCAAGATGAGTATGACACTGGAACACATATGATCAGTGCAGATTTAGTATTAGTTTGAAAGGAAATTTTACAATGGTTGTAGCAATGAGTCAGTGGCAGTAAGTAACTTAGGCCTAACATTAGGTCAACATACACTTTGGGTGACAATGGTTCAGTGTGTAGTATAAAAATGCTTGGAGTCAGGGCTGAAATTTAACACTCGTCATACCGTCCAAGACGAGTAAAAATTGCATCAGATAACCACTTTCCCTCTTTGAACTTGTCCAAAGGACAAGAAGATTTTTTTGTAATTGAACAGTATACAACATCAGCAAGAAATTATGTCCTAAAAGTCTCCTTAAGGAATGGTACTGAGACAACGGTATGGATTGTCATTCCTTACTGAAACATGAAAAGATCAGCGGAAGCATACAGATTTTAAAAATGCATGTTTGTTTAACGTTGCAGTGACATGAAATGCAATTGTTCACTTTTTGACTCTCACTTTCATTTGGACTACCAACAAATTTTCGGACAACCAAAATTTGGCTTTTGACAGTTTTCTGATGGACAACCTGAAAATTTTCATAAAAATCAGGCCTGCTAGGAGGGCAAAAAGGCCTACCATAGGCTAAAGTCCAAGCATTAGGCCTACCACATCAAACTGAGTTATGCCTCCATTAGGCCAAAGCCTACCATCAGCATCAAGATCAGCAATATAAGTTGCATTACTAGCAGGTTATATTATCAGCGGGAGTAAAAATGATAGTTGCAGTGGTTCACTGAATTTACAGTACAGCTCACATCTCATCTAGTTTTCCAGTGCCACAAGTCTGTGGTGAGGAGGGGTACTGAACATTAAAGAGGTACAGTAGGATTACAGGTGGCACAGCTGGTATGGTAATATGTGAAGATAATTCAGGGTTGATCAGGACACCAGGAGCTATTGATAGTTCAAGGTTCAAAGGGATAATCTTCATCATTACTGTGTTTTTATGGCATTCAGATGGATTTCTGTGAGCATGAGACATTTGTACCAATTTGTGAAAATAGGTAGATCTCTATTACTATACTGAAGCAAAAGCAACATGCATTTCCTTTCCCTTAATCATTTGTAGGTGACAGGGAAACAGTAGGATAAAGTAGGGTGGATACTGTATGTAGGATAAAGTAGGATATTCAGGAAAAAATTATGAAAAGTGGAAGAAGGAAGAGGGTTCAAAAAGAAGAGAAAGCAGTCCTGAAATAAAAAGTCAGTTGAAAGTCTGCATTATAGGAGATCTACAATGGATGTCAAAACTAAAGTTACTGTACTTTGGGGTTCTGGATACTGTTATGTCACTGTGACATACTGTAACAGTATCATTGTCACACTCTCAGCACTTGATTCATTCACTGTATGTATTTCATAGCTTTAATGTTGAGGGCTTTACCTCATACAGTACTTTTGAAAAATGCCATTCTCACCTGAGAGCTTTGATTACAGCCTTGTCCTTTTCTTGGTTTTCAGTGATATCTTGGTGAGAACATCCAGGTGTTTGCTTTTTCTGTTTACGTCTTTTTCTTTCAGCCGCCAGAGATGGTAATTCGCCAAACAACCTAGGTTAATCCAGAAAGTATAAAGGCTAATTGTGATTTCTTGCCAAAAGGAAATATCTAATTGTACTGTACTTTTGGTTTTAAAAAGACACTTTCCTTTTAAAGTTACAGACTGTATGTGCTTGCAGAATGTTCTAAATCCATCACTTAATGACTATTTTGCAAAGCATGAATCACACTCTGAGATAACAACTTTAACAGTTTGACATCTAATGACATCTGACCTCCACCAAAAAACAGTTGGGTTCCTTTAAGACTTTTATACATGCTCTCTGAACTACCTGTCAAGTGTAATACAGATTCATCAGAGTTGTTTCTGTTAGAGATATCATGTTTACAAGGCTTTCATAGTTTTATCTCTGGTAATTATAAATGACCTAAGCTCACCTCCACCAAAAACTACTGTATACAGGGACTTCTTGAACTCAAGGTGGAGCATCCAGCTGCTATGTACAGTACACAATTCTCAAAGTTACATTTCTTGAGATACTGCTTTTACAAGGTTTTTATAACTTGACCTCTATGACCTTAATGACCTTTGACCTATAACAACATTAAAACAACACAAATCATGTACTCAAAAGAAACCCCCAATGCTACCCTTCATTAGATATGATCTTAAAAGGTTTCCCTAATTTGACTTCTGGAGACCTGTGATTCCCAAACTTACAGTATGTAGTGTCAAAAAAACACACACATGTATACCACACATGCACAATTTGTAAACATCTTCATGGAGAACCATATTATCAATTGGCCCCACTGCTTGTTGTCATATCCCCCCCCCTCCTCAACCCCTAAAATGCTAAAGAGAAGCTTAAAGACCTCAACCCCTTCTAGCCCTCCTCACTCATATAGAAGATATTAATGGGGGAGGTAAAACATTCAAATGATTTCCAAGTCAGTAGTATCTATTTCCTGTAAAAACATAATGAGAAAAGGCTAGGAATAGAATGAATACTATCACACGATAAAAGACATATATGGGAAAAAAAAAAACAAAATGTGAAAAATTTTAACTTAATAATATAACAGTAAATATTAGACATAACTGTTATTCAATAAAAGATTTAGGACTCCAATTTTACAATTTAAGCTACTTACAGTATGACAAAATGCAATTGGATATATTTTACAGTACCTAGGAGGCCAGGCTTTGCCTTCTCCTCAATACCAAACCTGAACCAGGGCCTCCAAACCATACCCTGTAGTTTCTTCATCTCATAATGAGTGTAATAATGATAAACCATTGTTTGCTTTTAGGCATAGTATAATCCCTAATGGATATCGTAGTCCATTACTGCAGCTCTTGTCTCCTTGTGTCACAACCAAAAAATTTTAAATTTTAAAGAAAGAGAAGAGATTTAAAGGTACCATTCTTTAAACATACTGTACAGACCATTTTAGATTTAAATAAGATAATCAACAATGTAAGGGCATTTCACAAAATTGCCCAGCTTTATCCTCTAATTTGGATTGATTTACCTCCTCTAATACAATTCTTTCAGCATTACCCCCGCCTCTGGTACTAAAGCTGGTGTCCTCTTAGTTGCATACAGTATATATTGTAGGATTTAAAGGGGATGTACTTGGCATCCTTACAAATATGAGAGTTGTTAGCAACTCCTCCCCGAACACTTTTAGCAATAGTCCCGGAGCTCTAAATACAGTTGATGACTGCACTTTGATTGACTTTCATTCAAATGACGTAACTCCACTCTGGTTAATGGTCAACAATCAATATACTGTACACACACTTCTGTGACAATATTGCCTCAAGCAATTTAAACTCTGTGCAGGCCACGGTGGCTCTATCCTGGAGGTGTACTAGACAGGTGGTTTGGTTTAAGTTGGAGTAGGTGCTTGAAGCACAGTAAACTTACACTGTGGCAGAGAGACTTGTTACTGTATGGGGGAGATTAGAGAGTCTTTAACCACTTCCTTGAGACAGTGTAACATGCCTATTAATTTTGCTGGTATACCTGTCCAGGTACAGTACTGTATGTACTGTTGATGTCACATTCAAGGAATGCAAATATACCTCAGACCATTGACACAGCTTTTTTTCAAGTACTGTACATTCCAGGAGTCTCCACCCCTCCACCTCCCTTTCCCCATACCCCTGAATGTTGGTAAGACTTTCCAGACTTAGAGGATGTCCCTTTATGAAAGTAAACTATTTCAGTTACTATTCTTACTTTCCCAAGGTGTCCAAGATCTCTTTCTTGTCATCAGCATTCACTTCAGCCCTGGAATAAAAGAAAGATCACAGCACTTTAAAGGCACTCACTGCAGTCTGTCCTTATAATTCCTGAATTTATGATGCTGTACTGTACAATAGTATGATTAAGTACTGTACCATAGAATGATACTGTACTGTGCCATAGTGCACAAATGAAGTCCTCTAAAATAGGCCTACTCTAAACAAATTTTTCATACTGTACTTCTTCAGTTGCATACAAAAATATCTTGCATATCCAAGGTCAAACCTGCCAGGGCTTTCTGGAATTAGCAAGAACATTGCAAAAAAGGAATTAAGATTCTCATGAATAGCCTACCACTTAGCCTACATGTATGTAATACCAAATGGTTACACCTCTATGTTCGATGTCTTGTTGTTCCAATGTCTCTATATTCCGAATGTGTGCATGAAGCACAGTGATAGGATGGGGGCTTGTTCTAACCTAACATTTTCTCTAACACTAACCTCAATGCAGACTTTTCGGAACATAGAGACATCGGAACAAAGAGACGTTGGAATAGAGAGCTGCCCCATCCCAAATAATGCCAAGATGTCCTGTTTCTTTCAGTCAAAGGTTGAATGTGATCATAATGTGCTGGAAAGTTACAGTTTTGCATTCATATTTGACCTCGGGAATTCTTGGAAAATTTTGCCTTTTGGTCTCTGGTGATTTCAGCTGACCTCAGACACCCGACAAAACTCCAGCGTTTTCTACTGGATTTAATAATGCAACACCATGTGAAGTATAAAATCTATCCAGGCTTCCTTCCTTGAGATATCTTTTAAACTTAGTTTCAGAATGTGACTATCAGTGATCCCAGATGACCTTTGACCTCCACCAAAAATGATAGGGTTCTACCTCTGACCACAAGGCATCTACATAGGCCTACTAAGTATGAAGCTATCCAAGCTTGAGATGTCTTTCTTAACAAGGTTTTCAGAGTTTGGCCCTGATGACCCCAGCTGCCTTTGACCTCCACCCAAAACAATGGGCTTCTGCCTCTCAATAAATGGGGTATCTATGTTTCAAGTTTGAGAGCTGTCAGTCTCCCTTTTTTGAGATATCATGTTAATGAGCAAAGTGTCACAAACACACATATTCCCACACCCACACCATCATGAATGCATACATAGGTCTGTCTTTCATTGAAACCAAAACACTTGACCAATGCTACAAATGCGACAAATTACTATACATGTGCAGCACAGATACCTTCAATCCGCTGGCAGCGTTGAATGAAGACAAGAACTGCAGTACAGTACACTGTAGGCCTACAGCAAAACAGTAGTAGGCCCTACTATTATCTTTTGAATACCAGTAGCACTGTTTCAAGTTTCATGAAAATTTTTCTTTTACTTTTTTCAAAACTACAACATATCTTGTAAATGTAATTCTTTTTATATTGTTACAATGCAAAATCTGAATTTATGCAATCTGTGTACAAGCAAAGTGTGTACACACTGCATATGATACAACAGTAAACTTTTAAAAATATTACTAAATCCAATCAAAGCATGACAAGATGACAATTTGTAATGATGATGAACAGTACAGTATAAGAAAAATCACAAATCCTGATATTTCATGAAAAAATTTATGAACATCTCTTGAATTTTGAAACTTTGATGTCAATCAAAGAGCAGTCACCAACTGAGAATTTTGATACCCCCACACTAAAAATATACTCTGTGGTGATGATTGTTTGTCTTTAAACATTATACATAAACTTGTGTTGTGTGCTCAGTCGGATGAAAAGAAACCAACTATAGCTACAAAAATTTAGGTCAAGGGTAAAGAGTTGGTTTTTGAAATTGTCCACTGATGGGCCACAGCGAACCCACTGTGGTAATAGGTTCCAGCTAGGTATGGTCCATAGATAATGAGATTTTTGATAACAGAGCTTGTTTGTGGAGGTGTGGCAATACAAATATCTGCCACTAGTATGACGAGTAGTCCGTCTAGTATACTTTAAAGGGTCAATAAGATAATCCGCTACATTGCTTGGGAGTAGACCATGTGCTTCTTTATATATAAGGACAAGATGAGCCCTAAGTTGTCAGGCCTCAAGACTGTCCCATTTAAGCTGTTTTAACATTTCAGAGACACTAGCCTGACGACTGTAGTTGTTTAAGATGAATCTGGCAGCACCCCTCTGGACATTTTCTACAGAATTCTTATCAGATTGAGTATATGGGTCCCAAACAGTACAGCAGTAGTCAAGAATGGGCCGGACAAGAGCAAGGTAAGCTGCAGTCTTAGTATCTATGTCACAGTGCAAAAGGTTATGCCTCAGTAGGCCCAAAGTTCAGTTTACCTTAACTACTAGTTGGTCAATGTGTCTTTTCCAGTTCAAACTGGAGGAGAGTGTGACGCCTAAGTATGGGTGATGATTTACATGTTCCAGAGTGTGATTTGCCATTTGATAGTAACATGGATTTGAATTTGTTTTATGGGTGACTCTCATAGTAAAACACTTTGATTTATTAAACCCCAGCTGCCAGGTTGATTCCCACTGACACAATTTGTCAACATCATGTTGAAGGGTTCTCATTGTGTCATTTAAGTTCTTTATTTCCCGATACAGGATACAATTGTCGGTGAATAACCTAACGCTAGATTTGATATTTACCAGCAAATCATTGATATAGACTAGGAAGAGAAGGGTTCCAGTACAGTGCCTCAAGGGACACCAGAGATGACCTGAGATTTATTTGAAGAAACCCCGTCAACTAACACCTTCTGGTAACAGTTGGTAAGAAAGTTCCAGTGATCCAAGTTAGGATGTTACTTTGGATTCCAACACGCTA
Source organism: Holothuria glaberrima (assembly GCA_009936505.3). Lineage (NCBI taxonomy): Eukaryota > Metazoa > Echinodermata > Holothuroidea > Aspidochirotida > Holothuriidae > Holothuria > Holothuria glaberrima. The sequence continues at coordinate 12,211 of WURT03066643.1, forward strand.
AAGTTTATTAAGAAGATGCTGATGGGGAACTGTGTCAAAGGCCTTACTAAAATCCATTATAATTAGGTCTGCTTGACTTCTGTTATCTAGAATCTTCATATCATCTACAGGGGCAGACATGTACGTGTTATCATAACAGTACGGCCTAAGATTACAGTAGACCTATAGTCACCCACCTCAGTTCCTTTCCTTATCGAGCAGTCATTCACAGGTCAGGATCATTCACAGCCATCACAGGTTGGGCATTTATTCACAGGTTAGGCAATCAATAACACATCATGGGCAATTAAAGAATTATTCACACAGGTTGGGCATTCTTTATCCTTTAACTGATGCCTTGAAGGACAGTTGCTTTACATTGTTAAGTGATAACAAACATGGAAACAGCCTGTGTGGCTTATAAATTACAACTTCACATCAGGTGGTTAACCAACTCAACAATTTACTGTACAGTAGATCCAATTTGGTCTCTTTTGAATTGAAAAGTCAGTTCAGATGGGAAAAGCATAGATTGCTCTACCCACCTTACATTGACCCTGCTGGGTATCGAACCCTGAACCTCCCAGTTGCCAAGCTTCATCACTTCAAATGTCACCGCCATCATCCACTCAGCCACGGCACCAATGGGCAATATCGGGCCTTCATTAGTTGGACCCCCTTATGTATTAGGCCTTTGATTTGATTTTTGATTTGATTTATTTGCCCATGATCAAAACAAAGAAACATGGAGAAAACATAAATCTGAATACCAAAAAATACTAGAAAGCCAAAAGGCTTAGTGATTCCTTGCCATGTGATATATTATATTAAACAAGCATGAGTCACCCATATGACAAGCATAAGATCCCACACAGTTATCCTTGACATATCACAGTCATGTTAATAATTTAAAACCTTTAGAAACCTTGTGACCTAAAATGATTTTTCACCTCCCCTTACAATAGAAGTCCAATGAGAATGCTGGCTACTTGCTGAATGAAATGAAACTCAGCCATGAGCATATCATACAAATATTTTTAGCAAATGTGAAGTTTGCCTGTATCTCTGGCAACTGCTACATGGTCTTAAAAGTTGTTGGCAGTGAATGTTTACTGTATTTCATCTCCCAAGTTTCACCAAAGTTGCACAAGACCTGCTCTGTGAACATCTTGTGTTAACAAACACATTCAAGCATAAATAAATTGCTCTGAAGAAATACACTAGCTAAATAGGCAATTCAAGGGATATCAACACATACACTATATTGTACAGTTGCAGTACAATTTGTTTTATTCAATTTAGCAATCACAATTCATGCACGCTCAAGGTATCTGATCCAAATGGTCAGCAACTTAGTTCCTCTTTTTAAAACTAATAAACCATGGTAGCATTTAATTAATTCCAATTTACAACTGATGCATGCTCACATGGATGTC
>WURT03066654.1:0-12030 GCA_009936505.3 Holothuria glaberrima
ATTGAAACATTTGGCGCCATTTTGCATCTGGGTACCCTCCTCTAATAGACTCCTCACCAGAACAGGAGAGAAGTTTTACGTCAGATGCCCCCCCCCCCACTTCCAAACTCAAATCGACGCCCCTGTACACACCTCTGTCCCGCGGTGGCCCTATCCGTCCCCTCAGAAAATTTACACGTAATGTTCCATCTTCAGAAGTAAGCCATATTAAAGAACGATGGTTGAAAACTTAATAACGGAAAAGTTCAACATGAGTTTAACAAAGGCGGGAACAAGGGGATTTCGTGGGTGGAGTTGGCTTGGCGGTTGAGTGTATACTGCCTTTCACACTAGAGGTCCCCGGATAAAATCCCGGCGGAATTACTTGGAAATTTTCTGGGGACTAAAATTTACTTGTTCAGCACAGCTGTTCACAGTGATGATGAAGGGCTTTAAATTAGCAAATTTTAATTAGGTATCGGACTGTCTGTTTTAGTAAGTTGTCCGATTCAGGACGTCGTGAGCTCGGTTCAGCTGTTGAACAGTGGTGCAGAGCAAGGAACCTCCACCCCTTCCAGCCTTTGGGAAAGTGGCTAAAGAGGCTGGGGATACACTGACTCACGTCCGTCGGATGGGGACTGTTAAATGGCGGTCCCTGGAGCAGGATTGGGAGCGATTAGTACATGCCTGCCTTAACCGTTAACCTCTGAGCACTAGTCGAAAAGAGAAGGTGAATCTTCGCCGGTCTTCATCCACTCTCACTATGGTATAGGCTAGAGACTCGATGAGCCAATTGGCTCCCTGGCCTTTAAACGTTAAACTTAAACTCGTCCTTGAAAGTGAGGAGCTTCAAGTTTACTTAAGCCGTCACATATTGACTGAGTGAATAAGTTCCCGGCACCCTGCCCGCTTCCTACCTCTCTGCGTTAGCCTGCCTTTTGTTAACTTAATCTGCAACTTAAATCATCAAAAAAGAAAAGAAAAATGTAGATTACAACAGGCTCTTGGCCATTGGACCGAAGTTTTGAGGGAGTGGGTGTGGCGAAGGACGTCCATGGATTTTTTCGGGGGGCTACATTAAGGTGTGTCGAGGTGATAGTCAGTTTTGTTCTTTAAAAGTTTTCTTGCGGGAAATTATTTCCGAGGGGGACGCACCGCGCCCCACCTGATCATCCCTTGACTAGGCAGCCCTCTCATTAAATATTAAATGTAGACGGTGCTTAGCGGATCATCATTGGAGATATTCCCTCATTAAAAAAAGAAAGAAAATGCTCTGCCCACACATTTTCGGGGCCGCACGGCAAGTTGCCCACCCCAAATTACTGTACGCTTTTCCAGTTTCGGTCCAGTGGATTACTGTTCTATCATGGTCACATCTTCCCCACGATTTTGGGTCAACCATATTTTCTTAAGGTGCATGTCGCTCAACAAATTCTACCCTTCTATAATAATATTCTCGATGAATAAAATCATTCCACACATACTGTTCCTTGAACCCCTTTATGGAACCCCAACTGACAAAGGATGTGCAACCAATGCAGTTTTTCAATCGTAACAATAGTCCCGTTTGTTATTCTATTATACAAACCCCGTCAGGTATAGTTCCCATTTGTGGCCACAACCGAAACCTTACAAAAGAGACCTCGGTAAATGAAAGAAATCTATTCTACACCGTCCTCCCTTTTGGAAAAGAAAAAAAATCAGTTTGAACGTTTCGCTTTTGTTCCCTACTTTCTTGAAAGTCTCAAAAGGGAATTTGTATAGCAGTGCCTCACAAAAGAACGGGCTACAACAAAGAAGCTGCATTTTATGCTAATGAGAGCGGAGATTTGACAGCTGCACGGTAGAGAATGACAAGAATTTCAACATGGCCGAACTTCGATAGGCCCAACTTAGCCATTGTTTCCCGTTCACTGTTGACATACTGCACGCACGCAGCCAGCCAACCAGTCTGTCGTCTGCCGCGTTCGTTGAACGTTCACAACCTTTGCATCTTCCATCGCTGGGGAAAATTATGCTTCCAAGCCGTCTTCCTTTCTTATAGTAGATATTTTTGTAGTTTTTCTTCCCTAACTCGAAGCCGAACAAAATGTTTCGGCTTCCAAAGATGACTAAAAATAGTGAACGGTGGACAACAGAAGGTGAATTGAATAGACATTAGAACGAATCGTGCGCGTATTGGCTAAAGGACAAAAGCTTTTGTTTGCCCATTGTTTGCGGCTTTTGTTCCTCGACACAATTGAATTTTATTCATACAACACTGTCCTGTATAGAACACAACGAGACAACAAGGTGTGGAGAATCCGCGAGGACTGAAGGCCATAGACCAGGACCTTTTCTCGTGGATTTTCGTGCAAATAGGTAAGTTTTCTTGAATTTTGGGGAGTAATTAGTTCAGTTAGAATCTCTGTCTGAACGTTGTCTCGATCTTGGTAAGCATCTGTACGCATGGGAGCTGGAAACAGTTCAAGTTTTTGCCGTATATGCCGTCCTAGCCTTGTTTTGATTCCGAAACAGTTTGTTACCAGAATCCTTATTGTTTTGAATGCATGGTTATAAGTTTATGCAGTGGCTACCGTTTGCGGGCTGAAACGTGGAAGCCATCTGGCGACTTCGTCGTAAATTAGGACATGAAAACAAGGAAGAGTGAGGTGTTAAAACCGGAAATCACCAAAATGTAGGTCTGAGCATAATTTTTTAAGGCTTCTTGGAAGTTCAGAGACATGGTAGCTAGACTTGGTGTAGGCCCTAGGCTATAATGTGGCCAGTCTAGAGCCAAATGGAGTTAACAAATGGTTAAGCTTTTAAGCATTAGGCTTAGCATAGGCCGTCAGTTGTGCAGAAAAGGACCATGGTAAGGCTGGATATCGTTATAATTCGTCACACGGGTCTCAAGTGCGTACAGTATTCAGTGGGCATTGCCTCCCATCTCCAACTTTGTAGGCTTAGCCCAGGTCTAGGCAGTCCTGACTTAGGCTAGCCTAGGCTTAGGCCTATTTATGTGTTAATGAAACTTTGCAAGACCTGCAGATAGCTTGTTTAGACAATTGTAGTAGCCTATATCCCAGGACCTAGGCCCTTCTTAAGTGGTCACCTGGGTGCCAATTTTTCAACCTAAAATGTGCATCAAAATGGGGCCATAGAAAAGGGTACAGAATGTTTGCTGGGAGTAACTTTGAGGACACAGTCTGGCCACTGCATTTTTAATCAAAACTAAAGTTGCTTTTCAGGTACTGCAAGTAAATCATTCACAGTTGCACTTGTTGGCCTAGGGCTTGCGCATGAATATAAACGTGCATGTAAGGTTTTGCATGTGTAAAAACTATTGCGACTGCACAGTGGATCACTGACAGGATCGTAGAAGAATTAGAATCTAGCTGGCCTAGCCTAGGCCTACTTTTCTTTGTGATGACAGGGTAAGTGCACCTTAGCAATTCTTTTGCCAACCAGCAGTGATGTCATTTGTTTTTAAACTTGAATGGGGCTACACTGTAATGAAGTGGCTAAGCAATAGATGGCCTAATCTAAGCATGCAAAAGTGGCCCTTGGCTTGAAGGATTGAGGACATTTGGCTAAGGGTATGTCAGTGTGTCTTCACATTGCTAGGGTGTTTACAAGTAAAGTATTTAGCAGGTAATGGTATTCTATCAAGGGAAAGGTGATCAATGAAAATTGGAAACAAGGATCATCGACAGTCGTCATGTTATCATTTGACAAAGAACTTATATTTTGAGTTTTGCACTTGAAAATTGAACTAGGGAAAGGCACGCTCCAACAAGTAAGCCAGCTCAATATTCCTGACCTAGTGTATATGTCAAAAGGGCAGAGTTCTGTTTTTAAACAGTAGCCTGCATGACCAAAGCTAGTTTGAAATTTGTAAAAATTTTGTATGGAATGCATTCAAGGTATATATAAGTAATATAACATTCCTTGGTTTTCAGAAAAGTTTGTGGTAGTCCATTGGGCAACCTGCTTGCATTTTTTTTTTGGTTGTTCAGCAGAAAATTCATTGGTCCACAAATAAATTTCTTCAGTAATCCTAGAAACTCCTTTCTTGAACAAAGTTTGCCCTGTGGAAACCAACCTACCACTTTCTGGTTGGTTACAAATTTTTAGTGATCATTAAAGGTAACTGGAAGACTCTAAAAATTGATTATTTGTGCTGTACAAAAAAGTATGGTAGGTGCCTACAGTTTGAGAAAATTGGGGTTCACAGTAGAAATTGTTAGTAAAGAAGTTAAAATGTTTGTCTTGTCAGACTTAAATCTGTACTTGACATAACAATAACCCCCATGTCAAAATGCTGTGCTTGTGAACCTTAAAAAGATATCAAGAAAATTCCACATTTCCATTCATTGATTGTAAAATCTAGGATAGATCCTTTGATAAAGCTTAGCTACAGTATAAAGAATTTGCATGTACAAGATTTGAAATTGGATGATTTGCAAAATTTTTACAGTATCAAAAACTTTCAAATACTTGCCCCTTTTGAACAAAACTTTGAAATCAAATGATATTCCAAACATGAGGATCCTGGACAGTACAATAAGCGTACCTGCTGTCAAGCTTTAATGATGCAACCTGGGCTTACACAGATGTCGTCTGGATTTCTTTCCTTGTTTACCACACAGTTACAATACTTGCAGTCATAGTTTAGTAGGAAAACGGATCAGGAAGGATATGAGCCTTCATCAAAGGCCCTTATGAAAAAAGAGATACAAGCCACAACAAAGAAGGAAACAATTTTACCGGCCTTGAGGGATACACACTGTAGGCATCAAAATTGTTCTTGAACCTAATTAGATGTAATCTATTTCAAAGCAATTGATGCTGCAGAACATTTCCACTGTTTATCCTTAGATCTTTGACCAAGGCAAAATTGAGTCACATTCAGATTTCCATGGCAGCTTTGAGGCTGATTTTAAAAATTAGTGAAAAGTTAGTAGGGCTGACTGAGTCTGCATGAAAAAGCAACAATTACATGAAAGCAACAATTACATGACTGCAGTGTTCATTAGTGTCTGACTTAATTTAGCATAAATATTGATTGCAAATCACAATGGGACCCTTGCTACAGTATGTTATTATCTGCTGTTTAAACCCCAAATGATCACTTAAATATATACAGTATGCTCCAACAGAATGGTGTTTGTCATTAATTCCATACAAGTTGTCAAGTTACATGATTATATACCTGTACCTTGTTCATGTACCAGGTTTAGTGCTTGTGGCTACACTACTGTACATATTTTGTCTCTGCTACACCTAGAAAAACACTACTTAGATCAAAAGCATTCATCTATAGCTTAATTTTAATTAGCACAGTATGTGCCACAATATTGTAGGTATACACATACACACTAATATCAAACACTTTCACAAATTTTTTTTATTTTTTATTTTTTTTTTTTATGTTTCTTGGCTACTGACTTGTATCCATGCAGAATTACTCCTTGGTTGACCTTTATGCACATTGTATGTAATTTGTTTAGAAACTTCGAAAATACACGTAGATAAGAGTTAATACTTAATAGCTCAATGTTTCCAAACTTTGGGTTGAGGGGATTCCTTTTTTTTTAAGGGCCAATGAGACATGTATGCGTATCACATGAAATTCTAAAAGGATAGACTTTCATCATGGGTGTTACTGTTTGAGGGCCTTGATCAGGGCTCTACATTAACACTTGCCCACTTGCCCGGGGCAAGTAAAAATTTTCCAGGGCAAGCTCTCTCTTGTTCCAACTTGCCCCAATAGGCAAGTAGGCCTTGCAACTCCTTTCTCAAAATTTGAAGTGCAAAGAAAAGATACTTTCCCACAGTAAGAAGTAAATGAATTAAAAAAATTAATTTCACAAATCACATCACTCTTGAAAAAAAAAGTTGAGGGACCCCAGGCCATTGGTTTGAGAACCCTTAAAAAAAAAGATCAGTATTGTAAATGTGGGAAAACTTTTCAACTTAAAGATTGGAGAAGTTTAAATTCAATAATTGTGTGACTGTTAACAACCATGTGGGGAATCAACATTTTGTCTTTTGTCTGCCCTACTACAGTACAAGGGGCAAGTAAAAAAATGCCAGGGCAAGTTGATTCCTGTGGTTGCTTGCCTGACTTGGTAAGTGAGTTTTAAAGTTAATGTAGAGTCCTGTTGATGCAAAGTGAGTTTCATTGATGTTTTTACATTATACATATGGTCATCAATGTACTTTAAGATCTCTGTAGTAGACTATAATAAATGATCTCACAGTTACACAGGTTAATTGATGTGTAATGATGTGTGATGCAAAATTTATGAAAACCCTATCCTACTGGACCACAGACTCCCAAAAAAATGGAAAAAAGATAACGTACTGTTAGGGTATTCTAATTTATCCTTTTAGCTCAGATCTCTTGAAGTGATCTAAAATTTACCAGCAGACTAAGTGTGAATTACAGTGGCTCAATTAGATGCTCAGCAGATTTGGTTTTGCTTTTTTAAAGCATAACCATACTGTAGAATAAATTGCATAATTTGGAAGTGAGTAAACTTCAGTTAAAGATGTTATTAACCAAGAAGCAAGACTGAAACATTCATCACCTTACTTTGTAAATGTTCCTTTGTCTTGGAAAATAACTAAAGCAGCTTTGGAATGGAATTAAAAGACAATTGTGCTTGCTTTTCAGTAACACATATATTAAGCTGATGTACAATTCTTGGAAAATTTAATGGGTGTAAGACAGAAAATGAAAGGGAATTATGATTGTCTTTGTAGTAAACAAAGGTAAAAATAGTCATATATTAAAAATACCCTTCATGCAAACATGTCAATGTTTCTTTGAAATTTACATCTGGGTATAATCATTTCTTGTGTATAGGTTTTGATGGCTTTCATTAATTGGGTACCCTTGATGGTATAACAAAGAGAACAGAATTAAAGCCAATTGATTTAAATTTCATCCTTTGTTTGTCATCTGCTATTTAAAGACTTTGTTAGTACTTGTAAAAATACAACTGATAATTTATCTTTTGCCCTTTCGACATGCAGACTTTGTAGTGGGCCGTTTTCTCTTATGGTAAATTGTGGTTGTAAATTTTTATGTAGGGGAATTTTTGGGATAGTTATGAAAATTATTCTTAAGCTGCCAATAAATGTTCTTAATACTTGCAAGTGGTGTTAGTTGTTCATATACATTTTCTTTATTAGTAAGTCTGCTATAAAAAGGAATGTCGTGTAAAAAGTATTTATATTTCTAGTGAGGAAACCTAAGGATGCTTGACAATCTGCCTGATTATCAAACCATTGACCTTGTTGAGGAACTGCAATTTAGCTGATTTTTATGCATATTTTTTTCCCAATCTTTCCCAAGTTTTCCTCTGCATTGCCTTTCGAGGTAGTGAAAATTACGCCATAGGTCTGTTAATAGCATTACGAGTAAGCAATAGTGGAAGTCCAATGAGAGGAAACAAACCATTTGTCCTGGCTAGGCAAATTCGATCTGCTCACAGCCGAGGTGATGAATTTCACAGACGGCCTGACAATTGACTTTTGTCTAGGAATTTGCGTAGCTCTGAGACCATCTTGAATTTGATGGCATAAATGTCTTGAAAAATTATTACTAGATTGTTGAATAAAATGAACTACACCCATGTACACGATTGTATACCATACTCTTTTGAAAATGCTGTTTGGGACTTCTGTTTTGTTGGAAAGACATTAGTGCTTGGTCAGTTGAAAGATTGGTAGCACTGCTATAAATGTTGAGTATTGAAAGTGAATTCCTTTTGGTATTGTACATGAGCCCCTTGAGACCATTAAAACCATTATTTACTGTACATGTGGCCTTACCACTAAGACATTTATGGAATTAATTAGTACTATTTCTAGTCTTCCACCAGATTTATAAACAAGATAGGGAAGTGTCTGTGCACCACACATAGTGCTGTGCCATAGATCTGTTTATATCAGTACTTAGTTTTTTTTTTTCTGCAGTGTAGTGTGAATACAGTATTGTCCTTCATTCTTTTAAGCCAGGTACAGTAGGCTACATTACTGTACTTCATGTCAAACTTATCATACCATCAGATAAAAGTTGGAACTTATCTTTAAGCAAAAAAAAAATCTTGTCCCAGTTTTCAAACTTTTTCATCCATGGGAAAGGGTGGAAAAATACAGAAATTGCAAATGAGAATAAATAGAATAAATAAAGCATATCAGGCTGTGCCCTGGAAATTTTGTTTATTTTGCATTCTCATTTTTTAGTCATTTAATTTGAGATGTTTGTTGTACAGCACACCTCAGACATGGGACTTGTGACATTGCTTTGCAGTTAAGTTTGTTCCCAACCTTGTGTGTCTTAAATACTTGATGGTACTCTAATAAAATGAAATAATAAAGGAGGATTCGAGGGGGGATGAGGGCAGGATGATGTAGAGTGCTAGTAGAAATGTATTATTACTATTTATGATATTGATATATTAAATGAAACTGTGTGCTCATGAAAACTGTTTAGAACTTTAGATTCTCTTATTTTACAGCAAAAAGTTTCACTACCATATTGTAGAGGCCCTGCATTTCTGGGACTGTACTGTAATACCTGTGTTTTAAAGTAAAACAAAAAAGAACTTTTAATTTTGTATGTAGATGAAGTTCGCCTAATTTTACCATTCTTCACCCAAGCTATGTACAGTTATAGTTGCCATACTATGTACTATGTCACACTTACTACAATTGAGACACAAGAGAAAAAAAGTGCAGTTACTCACCGACTTCTCACTGAGGAAGTGAACTGGTGAGAATTTTGGCAGAAGTTGATTCTTTTAACAATTTGGAGGAGATTGTCGATGTCACATTCATTTTTGGATCAGTCATTCTCCAAGATTGATTGGGAAGTGCCTTCATAAAATATATGGCATTGTATGTAAAAATTGAAAGCACAATATGATTGAATGTTAGTACTATATTTCCTCAATGAACGTGAAATTATTGATCAGTGAATGTTCCTGCCAGCACCAGATCATTTATGGTACAATGTGATCTGTTTCCTACTTTCCTCAAATCAATAATTTTTTGCAGTTTTACCAAACCTAGTCAGATAATAAGAATGATCTTCCACTGGAAGATGAATTACCACATAATTTTTTTTTTTTTTTGATTTTCTTTCCATTTTTGTGAATGTGTTTTCACTTACAGTCACAATGGCCTAAGCTGCCTTTGTTGTTACAGTATCATAATTATGTTTGTGTAATTTCTGGGTATCAAGTGTTGATAACACGGTTCTGTCGCACCCCAAATTTTACCCCACCCCCTTTCCTTCCCTTTGTGCATCACTTTAACCCACATTCCTCCAGGACAGTGTCTTTGTCATACTCCATGACATTCAATAGTATGTGTAGAGGACTTGCGTGCTAGTTTTGTTTTGTTTGCAAGAGCATCATAGCCTGCTGGCATCCTTGCTTGACATAAAAAAATGTTTTCTGTAAGTCATGCAGTTATTGTGGGATCATATTGTACCATTAAGGCTGTGCTTGTAGTTTTGTATAGTGCCCATGAGCCAGTAAAAATTCTAAAACATTGTACTGTAGATTACTTTTGATGCCTATAGGCCTACTGTATTCCTTGCAAGTTTACTCATGACAGTTATCAATAGTTGTGTGCAGAACATTTGACAATGTCATGCCCTGTAGATAACCTCCAATACATCTTAGCCGAATGGTGTAGACTGAACTAGGTCATTTCATGTGAACCTATCTTTACCATGACCTCAGTTGTGTCTTAGTATAGTATTTTTTTTTTTTTTTTTTTTTTTTTTTTTGGTGCTTATCAAGTATTATAAAAATTGCAATTTTAAGAAATGTGCTCAAAATAGAAAACTCTCTTGTTTAATTATAATGGAAGTACTACCTCAAGAATTTCCATGGTTCAATCAAGAGTGAACTTTCATCAACTGTGCAGAACATGGGTGTTGTTGGTATTGTTTACTGGTATTGTGTTTTTTTTTTTATTTCTGTCAATGGAATTAATTGTTTTACTGTTGGTTTAGTAGCTGCTCTACATGTTTCTCACCCATAGTTCTTGGACAATGACTCCTAACCTAAGTTTGCTCAGGTCTTCCTACGAATATATTCTCAAGGATACCCCTCCCAGATGATGTCACCAGAAGTGGTTAAATGTTTCCATGGTCCTTTTGGAAGCAAAACAAAATTTCTTTCCTTCCCTGTGTGCCTCTGACAAAAGAGATACTTCAGAACACAATACAATTTTACTAACGACCGATGTTAACATAATTGTGGGCGCTTCCTGTCTATTGCCGTGAGTTTGACAGGTTGTTAGTTTTCATAGGAACCATATGACAGAAGCTTTAATTTGTGTGAGAAGAACCCATTGGAGGAAAGGAAGGAACTTCCATAGAGGCGGTAATTAAGATAAAAGAGTTTGATGGGGGCTGGGAATTACTGTGAGGGAGGCCTGTAAGGGGTGCAGCATTTCGTTATGAATAGGTCACTGGGAACATTTTGTTTAAATTATGATGTGATGAATCGGGCCTGTAGCCAGACAAGGTACTGGAGGGGGCAAAATGGCTTCCAGGGGCGGCGAAAAATTTTTCAGGGGGTGGGGCACTTGTGTAAAAATGTATTAAGTCAATGGCAACTTGAAACTTTCCCGGGGGTAAAAAAATTTTCAAGGAGGGCCGCTTGACTATGGTCCTGTGCAACATAATCTGTACAAAGTACAACTTCACTGTACAGCCAGTGTTGGTTTATTCTTTATTAAAGAAGCACTCCTTTACACACTCAAAAGCAAGACTTTCTGAGCTAAAAAATCTTGCATGACATATTCAGTTTGCAGTAATAATTACATGATGTCCAGAGGTATAATTTTGATATTCAGGAAATGAATAGGATGGGGGAAAGATTTCACAGGGAGCTACTCTATATCCCCACAATATTTTCATGAAATTCTGCTGAAGATCTGATCTATTTTAAAAAGCAGAGCTGACCCAGGCATGATGATAGGAAATTGTTTGTGAGCATCAGTGATTTAGTACCATCAACAAAAACTTAAAAAAACTTGCAAAAAAAAAAAAAAACTGGCTAATGAAAATAATTAATTAGGGAGAAACCATATCAGTAAATATTTCTTGGTTCTTTGGCTCATTTCTAATTCAATTAGGGCAAAGAACACTGAATTTGTGTGATGCAGACAATTTTGCAGAATATTAGTTGAGATTTTATGAAACTCTAGTTACATAATTTGTTTTACCTTAAATTGTATCATATGGTTATCAGGGTTAACTGTCTAGCAGCATTGAATTGAACACTATAGGCTGTATTGAACACACTGTTATTCTATGTAGTGAGCATGTATGCTCCTTAATGGAGATCATTTGTAAACATGGTCTAGTGAGGTCATCGTCAGGTTAATTAGCAAGAAAAGGAAGTAGATACCACCGTTTTCTTTAACAAGACAGTACACTTCATTGAGAGCTAAGGTTTTGTATTGGAACAGGTACTTGTCGGTAACGATGAGTATCAGCGAGATTAGTCCTGGTGTTTGGTGGAAGGGGGAAAAAGGGGGAAAGGGAGTGGTGACACCCATAGAAAACATTTTTCCCTCCTAAAAAATTGAAAATTAACTGTTTCCTAAAGTAAATGCTTCACCCCTCTAAAAGATATCTTGAAACCCCTCCCCCCACCCTCGGAAGCTGTCTGTCCCTCCCATCAGTACCATGTATGGCTAAAGATCTGCTACCAGCTGCTACCAGTTTTATGATCTGTACCAGTTTGTGAATTTATTTTAGTCTCTGACATGGAATCTACTCTTGAGTACAATGCCATGAGCTCGGAGGGTAAACTTGTGCAGTGTTCATGGTTCTAAGTAGGAGTATCATGAGTAGATGCAATATTGTTCAGAAATACAAGTACACATTCTGTGAACATGTTTCCTGTTTCTAGTGTAGCTTCTGAGAGTGGAATGTGTCTTTTCTCTACCCATAAATTTATTTTTAAGTCCCTCACAAGTTCTCTTTATACTTATTCCCATTAAAGAGCATAAGCAGTCACTCAAAACTTATAA
>WURT03066676.1:0-13623 GCA_009936505.3 Holothuria glaberrima
TTTCAAAATTAAACCTAAAAATCCACCTTGTTGTACTAAAATATGTCTTCTTTTGCGATGAGGTACTCTTTTATTAGTAAGAGCTTCTAAGGTGTTTCTTATAACGTGTCAACATTGTTTTGTGAGATTTCGACATTGGGACGTTGCCTTTTACAATGTTAGAGGCACACTCACAGAGGGCAGTAATCAAACTAGGATCGGCATTTTGTAGAAAGGTCTTTCGCTGGCGGGAAGAACACTTGGATAAAAATCTTATTTCGTCGGCATGTTTCTTCAAGCGTCGTGGTAGTGGTGCCATGATTACAGGTCAGATAGTAAATGAGGTGGCTTTGTAGAACGATGCGTATTTATTTAGGAAGGTAGGCATACTGTGTCTCTCCTGGAAAGATGTTGGTGCGCAAGCGAAACTCTTCTAACGTGTAAGGTTTCAAATCTATGAAAAGATATCCATATGGTTTTTTTTTTGTGGCATCTGCAAAGGCTTCTTGTACAAATTTTACCTGTCCAGGATACATCTGACGGGCAAGATTCGAAATCTGTGTTTTGTCTCTTGGGTTTTTGAAGAGAACAATATAATGCGCGTTTAATGTAATTGTTCGTGTTTCCTTTGCCCCGTAAAAAAAAGTTTTGCAATATATAAATTACCGAGATATTACGGTGATGAGGTCCTTTAGAAAATAAATCAGTGATTCTTGTATCATTACCATGGGAAGTCATAATATCATCCAAAATAATCATAGACCTTTCAGATGGGTCCAACATTTCTTCCATGTTCGACGGCAGACCAACAAAAGTGACTTGAGGGAGGGCAGCAGACAGCTCCACAAAAGCTGGCTGATATTCTCCATAGCAATACAAAATCCTCTCAGGCGCTTCTTCAATGACATTTTGGGTCAAAAGTTTTTTAACAAACTGAGTTTTTCCGCAACCTGTTGGTCCTGCAATCACACAGGTAAAGGGATGTATCAAGTTTGGGTCCATTTGATAAAATGACTGCGCCAGGAGAGTGCATTACAATTTAAGAAATGATTCTTGCAATCTGTAATGTTATGAAGTCTTGATCATACACTGGTAAATCAATATCATATCGTCTTTCAATAAACTCGTTTACCAAAACGTCGTTAAAGGTAGGGTCTTTCGTAAATGTTTTTACAATATTATCCCTGCAAATATTCCTACACCTGTGTAACACAAAAAATACACAATATTGTCCACAGACAGCCGAAAAATTATTTTGTAATCGGGTACGGTTGATGTTTACCATTCCTGTGGTATGTCTTTGCATAAAAGGTTTGAAAAAAGGAGACAACTGGCTTGGATCCTTGCCATATGAATAAAAAAAGTCCACACCTTCCATGTGAAAGTATAGGGCGACCCAGTGACTGCCAGGTTCTTTCATTCCATCGGTATTTGCTATTATGGCACGTGGGAGGGGGAACGATTCCATAGGTAGACAATCCGCGGGGAAAATCCCTTGAAACTGAGAGTGTGCGACAGGGTCAGCCTTGATGAGACGAAGTAATTGCAAGGTATCCATACCAACTTTATTAAAAGTCCACAAATACAGTTCTTGACTTATCTACTTCAACTACAGCATCGTATTCTGCGTACACGAGTACACTCACAGTTCGGACTAACGCATGTTCAAATTGAACATTCAAGTCGAACGTTTCCGGTTTTGCGAAGATTAAAAGCCCACTTTCTGCTAAATCTGGTGTCAAGTCAAAAGCATACATTGTGTAACCGTGCGCATAATCGTAACGGTCAATCTGATTGCCCTTGTCATCGTGCATGGTATTTAAACCACAAAATAAGGTTTGGTAGGCCATGATGTAGCGATCATCTCCAAAGTTGGGACGAAGTGGTTTCCATGGCAGCTGCTCACCGTCAATGTACAGAGCAAGGAAGTTAAGATCATGATGATGAAAATTGAATGGATTTCTGTTGTAGACCCCATTAAACGCCTCTGTGTCAATAAGAGTCAAAACTAGTCTTTTAGGTAGGCTTCCCAAGAAAAGACTCTCTCGTGTGAAAGACAAATTTCCTTTGAAGTGAGAGTCGTCACTTCGACTCTGCGAATTGGATATTTTGCTGTACCACGTTCGAGGGCTTTAGCATGGGCTAGGGCAATCTGAGGGCTCACTTTAACGTGGCGGATGTACAGGGATGCTTCTACGATGCGCACTTTAAAGTCTGCATTAGCGGCATTTGAAAGTAAACAAACATTTTTACTCCGATGAAGCTTGATTTTTAGTTCAACACCACCAAGAAGTAGTTTTCCTTGAAAAAACATGTCGCAATGAATAGGTCCAACTAAGTCAACGGTCCTGCTGTTTCTAATATGTTCGTATCTAGCCTTCAATCCATGGTTGACAACATCTGCTGCAGCGTGAGGATTGCATGATTCCATTTTACCAGCAGTGTCTTTGTAAAATAAACCAGTGGTTAGTTGAGACTCTTTAGCATCGGGACCGTAAGAAAGTAAAGTTTCCATCATAGCACGATACGGGTAGGTGTTAGTCGAAGGCGTCACCAAACGATCATTCAGAGATACATCCACCTCTGAAAATAGGGATTGTAGCATCAGATTGACAGGACCCACAGCGGCATCATTTGGCAAATCTTCACCATTGCTTTGGATTATCTTCGCTCTCACTTGTAAATAGGTTTGAGAAAGGTCTAAATAATCGCCAGTAGATCCTTGCACCGTGAATTGTATTGGAGCAGTATCAGTTATATTAGTAAGAGGGTGGTATTGTATCCAATGTCCTTTCATGATACTGGTCTGTGTTGGTGGCACTGTAAATAAATCTAGTTCCGATTTTGTACATTCACATGATGAATTATGTAGAAGAAACATGATTACTCGTCAAAAATGTCAAGAGATCTTTTCGCTCGCTTTACGTTCTGACGTTTTTCCCTGAAGTTTTTCTTTTTATTGGCTTCGATCTTGTATTAGATCCTGCCAGGGTACGGTTTACCATGCGTTCTCCAGCTTGACCTAATCGACGCCTTGCCGCAAGTTTGATATTGTCACCTCGGAGGGCGTCATTTACTATGGAAGTTCCGGTGTACAAAGCTTCTTTGCCGAGTGCTTGTGCCCCTTTTTTGAGGAAAGGAAGGGCAGAGCGGGGCAAACCGGCTAGTATACCACCCAGCCCGTGTCCTCTTTGATTAGAGTACCCTGTAAAGACAGGGAAGCCATTTCCTACTTGATTTAGGTAATAAGTATCAAGGGCTGTTATTATGCTTTTATACAAAAAATGGGGACCGACTTTGTCTAACATGAAGTTTCACGATCACTTTACCAGATTGAAATGGAATAATTTCTCCAAGATCGGTCCTTAAATCAATTTTTATCGTAGAAATATGTTTTGTTTTTACAGGAACATAATGAGGTGAGTTGTACGTCACTGTCATGTATTCTCCTGCCTTTCGAGTCCCTATCCTAACCACTCTGAGTAATGGGACATGAGAATCGCCCACCCTTTGGAATTCTACGATGTCAGTATAAACAAAAAAACTTGTAACACCATTGTGCACATCAGACGGGGCGTCGCTGACTGTAACTGACTGTGCAAACCACGTTGTCAGAAAGGAATCCAAACATTTGACTCATACCTTGCAAAGCCAAAGTTGTGTTTGGTTTCAATTTAATAGAAGTTTTGAGATCATTTTTGTTTCTGTATATCTTTACAATATCCCTTTCATCGTCTTCTAGCAAATCGTGAAAAGCAGTAAGAAGATCTTGGATTGTGTTGTAGTAACCTTGAGGAATGCATATGTCCCTTTCATTCAATCGCATCCTGCAATTCCTTTCTGTTACATTACACCAATTGAAAGGATACTGTATTTCACAGAGAGCAACTACCCATGAACCGGTTAGAATGATTGGTTCAGCTGCGTCGTAAAACTTGTCAGAGAATTTTGAAGGAAATATTGATATGAACTGTTACTCGCTAACGTGACGTAGAAATGTGCAGCCATTATGCCTTGTTGATGCCCGATACCCAACTGTTAAATTTAGATGGATACCCTTTCCATTTAACAAAATATTCAATCTTTCCATTTCGTCGCCTCTTCTTTAAAATCTTCTCCACCCCAAAAAAGGCGCCCTGGTCAAGATTAACCTTTTGTAATTCATGTTCATAAAAGTTCCCCTCAATAGGGTCCCCGTCCCAGTCAACAAGTTTATAAACAGGAATTGGTTTAGATTTTCTTTTAACTACTTCAAATATTTCTTCGCTCCAATTTGGTAAATATCCTTTCTCAAATTTTAATTTCATTTTTGAAATTCTCACTTTATCGCCAACTTTACATTTAAATGTACTCCACTGTAGTCGGGAACTTACTGGGTAAAGATTGCGCCATACTTCATCTTCATTATCTTTGTTGACGTCAGCAGGGCGCATTTTAATTGATCTGTGATAGGCACGATTGCACCCTTTAACAAGATCGGGGAGTATATCAGTGTATTTCAAACTATCACTGTGAGTAAAGTGTTTCCACATTTTTGATTTCAACGTACGGTTGAAACGTTCAATAACAGATGCCCTTGTTTCATTTTTGGTGGTGAAAAAATGAATTTTCTTTTTCTTTAGGAAACCCCGAACAGCTTTATTCACAAACTCTGATCCTTTATCAGTATGGATTTGTTGAGGTATCCTACCGGAGGAAAATAATTTTGATATTGATTGAAGTAAAGTTTTGCCTAATTTATTTTTTAAAGGAACCAACCACCCAGGCAAACTTCGACAAAACATCAATACAAGTTAATAAATACTTATATCCACGGTTATATCTTGACAGCGAGCTCATATCGACCAAGTCCATTTCCCACTGGTGATCAATTGCACTGACAACAACTCGGTTTCTCGCGAACGTTCTCCTTGCTGCTGTGTGAAGGGTATATGTATTTTCTCCCATCAACCAATTTCGAATAAACTTACGAGAGACCCCGTGTAGACCCTCCTTCTTAACCTCCGTATACGATTTATTTACCCCTCCAAAACTTCCTGGATGTGCAGGATCGTAGTAAACTTTGCGCAAATAACTATCTATGGTATTATTCATGTTTCCGGTAAAATGTAAAACAAGCAAGTGAATACTCCCCATCACTTTCAACCAATAAATACGTACTCTACAAACGCGCTGGTATACTCACACAAACATACAAAGACAGACACACACATACAAAAAAAAAGATTTACTGAGGCGTTGCTAAAGTTAACCCTTAACATTTATTACCGAATACCAGTCACGTCTCTATTCTAACAATCAACATCATCAACAATCAAAATATTTCAAAAAAAAAAATCCAAATTATTTAGTTCTAGTAAGTTATTAAATGGTCACATCAAATGAAGGAATATCTTTTGGACAAAAATAAGCAGTACACAGAAACATTATTGTATCACACTCTAAACTAAAGGGAAGGAAGAAAAATGCAAACCAAAAACTTCAAAGTAAAGCATGATAAGTGAATGAAATATTATATCCCCCTTAATCTTTCCGCCCCTTCACAGACAAGATAAATAAAATTACTGAACTACTTTTACACGTAAATGGACTTGCACCAAAACCAATCACCTAACAAAAATATGATTCTGACATAAAAAAGCTTAAAATGAGTAAAACACCACAAAGAACTTTTCGCCTTTTTGCAGAAAAAAAACATGTTAAATAAATTTTTGAACTTTTTTTTTTCTTTTTGCACGCAATTTGGCTTGCAAAAATTGCATATTTCTAGCCAAAAAAAATATGATTCTGATATAAAAAGCTTAAAAATCGTAAAACACCATAAAGATTTTTCAACATTGTATATTTTCGTTAAACACCAATATTAACAAAAAAAAAAAAAAAAATTACTTGCACAAAACAATCTGAATGGCACACAATGAATATATGACTTTGGTGAAACAAAATAAAAAGCATGTCTTAAAATGTGTTCAAACTGATGTCTTAACATTTAATTACATTTTTAACAGCAAATTTTCTAACTTGTGAAAATTTTGTCGTAAATTGTCCATAACGTTATCATACAGTGTTTTAGCGTTAAGTTTGGAAATGGATGAACGGAACTTACATGATTCCTCATAGAATTGTTCAAATATTTGAGAATTGTCCAGTGAGAAAAACGCTTGTTCCAAAAATCTGTCTACTCTTTCTCCGTCGGCAGCCATCAAACACCAGTCGTGTTGAACTTGGCTAGGATGATCGACACTACATCCGTAGCATGTTTCCTCACAAAGTTTCTTAATTTCATACCAAACCGCACTCACTATTGTTAATCTCAATGGTCCATATTCCTCTTTTTCAATTTGATTTTCTTTTTCAACTTCGGTAAAAAGTTTCTTTGGCTTACAACCGTTCTCCTCCAAATTGCGTCTCTTTACATGTCGCTTTATTTGGCACGGCTTTCTGGCAGTCCTTACTCTTTAACGGTGCGTCTAACGGAGTTCTTTTCTCACAAGTCTTCAGCCATGTCTGGACGAATTTAATGTTTTTCTCCTGAAATGTAAAAGAAGGTACTTTTTCAATTCCTCTTCTTAGTTAGAAACTTCACTTTCATCTTCAGGGGTGACTGTAGAATTATCAATTGCCTGCACAGCCTTGTCGATAGCGTTAAACAGTGATTTTAGTTTGTCCCATTGGGTGAGAGTTAGGTGAATTCCTCGTCTCGTAGGATACTTCGTACCACCTATTCTATATTGAATGTGCTCACGGATGCTTACATACGATACACCTTGATATTTAAAGTAGCTTATCATCTTGATCAATTTTCTTGCGAAAGTGTCATTACTGTAATTTGGTTCAAGAGGGTACTGTAGATCTATCTGAGGTAAGATTCCGTTTCTAAATTCGCTGATGATTTGGTCAATTTTGGGTGCCAGCATCTTAAGAGTCTCCCACTCAGATACCCGTAAATTTAGGCCTTTTGCACCTGCATGCCAGGTTTTATCTCGTCCAACCTGATAGAATTCTCTTATACAAATGTATAAGACTGACATAAACATTTCTACTGCGACCTTTCTATTGTCTTCTATGGTAAAAAGGATTCTTGAAGATGGTGTACTCACTTTTTCAACACTATCAGAATCTTTGAGAGGAGACACAATTAGTCCCTCATCCTCCGATGAACCTTCAGCAGTCGGCCAGGCCCATTCTTCACGCTCTTCACTCGGAGTTGGCGGTGGTAGTACAGGGCAATCGGACTCATCTAATTTCGCTGACTTTGCAGGAACTCCTAAGTCAAGAGGAACTGCATTTTGACGACGAAGACGTCTTACTTCCTTCAAGATGTTATTTTCAGTCTTACCAGCCATTATTTTAAAGTTGATATTGAAATGGTCAAGTTGTAAATAGAGTAAGTTCAACTTGAAAACGAATAGCCATTACAAAACAGTTGTAAAAGTAGTTCACAATCAGTATCCACATACAATGATAGAAGTTATGAATGAATTTTAAAAACGAGTTTCCTTTACTGTTCATGGCTTACTTACGTAAAGAGATTAACACCAATAATGGATAGGTCAGAGTAGTGTTTTGGGTCAATACATGTATCTTTTCATTTCAAAATGAGAAACGATTTTTTTTTTGTAATTAAAAAGTATTCACCCTGTTCCTGTTCAATATTTTATCCTCGACGTAAAATTAGCTCATTGTATTTAGCTTCTTGGGATGCCAGGTGCACACACTTTCTCCGATTCTTAAGTCTAATTAATTTAAAACATCAATTTTGCAAACAATAACCATTTTTCCAGTTGCTAGGTTTTTCTCATAACATACATGATATTATAATCTGCTTTCCAAGAAAAGTCAATCGTTTAATGAATTTCTTTCATTCCAAACTTGTTTTCCTTTAAAGGATCACTTAATCCTTACCTTAAAGTTAATTTAGTCTTGAAAAAAATCGTTCAAAATCAATACATCTATTCATGTGAAACTTAATCTTTGTTTTTGAAAGCAAGACATGTCGAAACAAGTCCATATAGCAACACATATTTCACTTTTCACCAATCACAACTCCTCTTTTAAAAGTGGGGGCGCTCTCCTGATCAACCACTCAGATCTTTCTTTTAGCCTCAATGTTACGTAATAGATCATTATGACGTAATTGTATTGAACGAACATAAATTTGGATTGCGACCTGAACACCCTTTGACCTAGACAGCCTTTGCCCTGAACAGCCTCGTGTGCCCTAAGCACCCAATCATTCTACTAACCAGAATCCCTCAATAATTTGTAAGCTGCGCTTGACTTGGATTGTATGGCAATGGCCCATCTAATTATGTCAGCAGTGCATCTCAATTACTTCACGTTTCTGAAATTGATCCAGTGAATTAGCCAACATATATACCCGAATCATATGTGCCATGGAACTGTTAGTTACATGGGATTTTACGACACACCAACACGATTGTATCATATGTCATCAAGAAGAGAAAAAGCTGCAATGTTGGGGTACAATTAACTTTAAAAGGTGGGGTCAAATTCCACTTCAAATTTACTTCACGGGGATGAGACCATATTGTATACCTGTGATTGTGCTATCACCGTCAGTCACATTCTCGTCGACTGTTATGAATACTCCCATATTCGCCAAAACTACTACGCTGTGCCTGACCTGAAAACTTTATTTGAGCAGACAGATCCCTTAAACTGTATAGAAATGTTTAACAGGACTCCCGCATTTCCCGGGACCTTTTAGTGGAATTTGACCCCAACTTTTTTTTTAGTTTATTGTAACCCCAACATTTGCACCTTTTTCTTTTGTAGGTGACACTTCACAACACAATCGTGTTGGTGCGTCGTAAAATCCCTTGTAACTCATATTCGTCAGAAGTACTACAATGTGCCAAACCTGGAAACGTTATTCGAGCATACTGACCCTTCTCTTGTTCTGGGCTTTCTGAAGTAAAGTAAGCTGTACAGTAAATTTTAACATGACTTTTGCATGTATCTTTTGTCTTGACATTTTAGTGGAATTTAACGCCATCTTTGCTTTTTTTAGCTCATTTTCTTCCCACCATTTACCTAGCAGACACTATATGACACATGTTGGTGTGTGGTTAAACCCCATCTAACTTGTCAAGGCAAAAGGAATCTATGCGGTGGTGATGTCGTGTGCATGTGTGTGTGCGCTCACAAACATATCTTTAGCTGGTACCGAAACAGCCGGCTCGCGCTCCGCTCTCGTACATCTTTTCTAGCTCACGCGCGGCTCGAAACTGGCGTAGCTGCCCGAAAATTCGGCCACTGCAATGATAAGTCACGCGCGCCTGCACGTTCCTGCCTTGGATCGCAGCCCGCCCTGAAGCACTTAGCTCACCTAGCCTACTTCGCGGGCAGCTTCGCAGTTCCCTGGAATTCCCTGTCGGGTCCTTTCCTAGTACCCCAACCGCATTTAATGTGCGGTTGTGTGTGTATGTGATAGCTTTGCTTGTAACCACATCTCCAGAAGGGTAACTGCGAGGGATCTCATACGTGGTATGTGGGTTGGCCATATTAAGTACATGATCCCTATTGTTTTTGGTGTGGGTCAAAGATCTGGGGTCACCAGAGGTCAATCGATCAAAACCTTGTAAACACGGTATCTCAAGAAGGTAACTCCGAGGGATCTCATACTTGGTTTATGGGTTGGCCATATTGAGTAGATGATCCATATTGTTTTTGGTGGTCAAAGGTCACCTGGGGTCACTAGAGGTCAAAACCTTGTAAACGGGATAGGGTAAACTGGGGTAAAAACGCCCGAAAGTTTTTTCTCTGCTAGTAAAAAAAATACCGCGAGTGATGAATGAAAATGGTTCATATTTACATTGAGAACAATGTTAGTATACAGTGATGATATAAAGAAAAAAAAAACATTTCTGGGGTATTGAGGAACAGTTGAAAAAAATATGAAGAAAAAAGGTTTGAAAAATTCCCGTCACAGGTTTAGCCTTCATCAGTTCATATGTACCCCATATGGTACATGTTTATTTTTTATTTTTTTTGGATGATATATATTAAGAATGCTCAATTCCAGCATTATGCTTAGCCAGTATAAAAACAATTTTTATTTACTTTATACCCCCCTTTAGGTGGGCTAGTTTACCCCGGGTAAAATCGAGGGCCATCGGGTAAAAACGCCCAGCAGCATCCCTCACAAGCAACTAAATTAAATCCTCATTTATCTTCAATCACCTCAATAGTAGACCTTTCTACAGCTATTAACTAATAATATTAGTTACTTGAGACAACTACATACATTTGACAATTTAGTTCTTACTTAGTATTCTCCAGTTATTATCATTATCGAGATTTAAGTTGGTATGGTTACAATTTGGTAACTTCTTTTTATGACGTTACTGGCTTTCTTTAACCGTCATGTAGCCCCCTTTATTTTACTGAATTTACTAACAATAAATGAATTAAATTTTGTAAATCAATCTTATAAAAATATTAAGAGCCATAAAACTATTTGAAGTTGTTTCACTGTTTCTAAATCTATCTATCCATTATATATATATATATATATATATATATATATATATATAACATCAAAACCAGTAAGCGCTTTATGAGTACAGCCAGCATTTCCCGCACGGTAATGACTACGGGAAAGTTTATTGAATGTGCTCTCACATAGATGTACAACACATGAAAAGTTAGAAACCACAGATACACAACAAGCAATCATATGTACAACCCAACAAACATATGAGGCAAAACTAATATTAGGTGGATCCCTGGCTTCACTTCAAGTGGCTTCACCAAGGACTCCGGGATCAATCCATCTGTATGTGGGATAGTATGTGGCAGTTATACGTAATGACGATTAATAAGTTCAACAAATGATGCTATATCTCAAGGTATTTACACATGTGACCATCTAGCACATGCATTTCCATAGTATCATTTAAGTCAGCCAGAACAAAATGATAGCATTCAGTAGACTCAAAGATGAAGTAAAGTGCCGTTCACTTTGCAATGCAAATTGCAGTCTATCATTGTGATACAGTAGCAGTGTGTCACTGGGGTATGAATATAGAAGTAGACTCTAAGGCAAAAACTTGTTTAGCAGATGCAGATGCAAGCGCCCCAAAAAATTATTCACAAAGTCATCATGGTTATTACTGTAGTTTGCAAGGACCCAAAGCCTTTATAACCTGTTGTATCTCTGTTGACTCTTCCCAGTAAATAGGCAACGTGTGGGGTAAAATTCAACTAAAATGTCTGGACAAAAGCTAAATGCGGAGTCGCGTCAAAATTTACTGTAAAGCTTACTCTCCTTGAGAAAGCCCATAGCAAGAGAAGGGTCAGTGTGCTCTTATATAAGCGAATTATGAAGGAGACATGTACTGCATAAAGCCACACTTTTGTTTCCTAGACTCTGCAAAGAGTACAGAGATAGTTATGAAGTCAGATGGGATTTTACGACACACCAACAAGATTGTGTTAGATAATGTCATCTAGAAGAGAAAAAGGGACAAAGTTGGGGTACAATTAACAAGGAAAAGGTGGAGTCAAATTTCACTAAAAATTCCAGGCAAATGCGGGAGTCATGTCAAAAATTTCTATACAGGTTACTTTCCTTGAGAAAGCCCAAAATATGGGAAGGGTCTGTCTGCTCAAATAAAGTTTTCAGGTCTGGCACAGCGTAGTACTTCTGGCGAATATGGGAGTATTCAGAAGTCAACGAGCTGACGGTGACAGCACAATCACAGGTTATACAATATGGTCTCTCATCCCCGTGAAGTAAATAGGCATGGGTTAGGTAAGTGTGACCGATGCGAGCCCTTGTGAGAAATAAATCATCTCTCCGCTTACTGGGGGCTCCATGAGATAATTATGAAAAACCTCCAATGACTCCCGCATCTGCCTGGCCTTTTAGTGGAATTTGACCCAAATTTGTTTTAGTTTATTGTACCCCAACTTTGTACAACTTTCTATATAACACAATCGTGTTGGTGTGTTGTAAAATCCCATCTAACTCCAAACCAGGCATATTGACCCCGTCTAAAGAAGGGTGTGTGGGTTGGCCAAATTGAGTAGATGATTCCTGGGGGAAGGGGAGGTCATGCAGGGTCACCAGAAGTCGAAGTCGAAGGGTTAAAAGGTTAAAATGTGAACAGGATATGTCCAGAAGGATAACTATGAGGGATCTCATACTTAAGCATATGGATTACCCATATTGAGTAGATGATCCCTGTTGTTTTTGGTGGTCAAAGGACATCGGTGTCAGCAGAGGCCAAACGGTCAAAACCTTGTAAACACTATTTCAAGGAGCCTGGATCTCACACATGACATGTGGGTTGTTCGTGATAAGGAGATACTCCCTTTTGATTATTTGGGGTCACAAGACGTCAAAAGGTCAAAACCTTGTACACACAATATCTGAAGAAGGATAACTTTGAAGGATCTCATACTTTGCGCGTGGATTCCTCATATTAAGTAGAAGAGGCCGATCATTTTTGTGGCGGTCAAATGTATCTAAAGTAGGATAACTGTGAGGGACCTCAGGCTGGCCATGTGGGCGATTCATGTTTGTCACAGAATATCACAGAATCTCTAAGCCATTTGGCTTTCTTTTTTTTTTTTTCATTCGACCTTGTAAGTTTTTGCAGAATGACAAGAGACTGTAACCGACGAAATATAAAAAAAATTAGTCAAAACGGTTATAGTAGCGGTCGGTTATCAATCCTACACATCCCTAGTATTAAAGGGCGTAAAGCTTTCGTTTTCCTTGGTTAATTATACTTTTAAGGCCTTCATAAACCTCTCCCAACACTTGGAAGAGGCTACCTGCGATTCTGCAAAACAAGGGAGGCAGTCCTCACAGCAACAGGAAAGAAGCTAGAAATAATATTGGCAAGAAGGCAACGAGACAGGGCAAATTCAGCATTTCAGACTACGGTCCGTGTCTTTCTTGTATGGGATGCTTGAACGCAAACTGGTGTCAATTTACAAACTGTGTAGTCTTGTCTACACTGACCGAGTGTAAATGCTGTACCGACACGCCGAGTTTTGAAGGAATGTAGATGGAATTGTACGACACACCAACACGATTGTGCCATACAGTGTCATCTAGAAGAGAAAAAGGTGCAACGTTGGGGTACAATTTGCAGGAAAGTAATGAACTTGACACTCCATTCCTAGTTACTGTGATCATATTTATTTTCAAGCTGCAATATGTTCTTTGTTTCTTTATAAGTCCACAACGAAAGCGGAAGCCTGTTGTAAAAGTACAGTTAGGATGGAAGCACTACAGTAAGAAAACTCGCAGCTATTCACAATTGAAAGCTCAAAGTGGTGGAGGGACAATACAAGTAGTCACACCCAGGACAACGATGCCACAGTTCAGAAAGCTGTTGAAACATTCTTTCCCAATGGTTCTTCGAAACTTCATGGCTCAAGTGACAAATCGCAACTTTCATTGGCTAACATAATGGGCCAAGTGATTGAGGAAAGGGATTTTGACTAGATACAAATATGCAAACTTAACTTAGCATCTGTTGGATGGGATGCAGTCATAAAGTTAGCAGTTGGTTAGGCCACATCTTGCTTATGCTGTGCAGGCCTGGAGTCCCTTTTATGAAAAGGACAAGTTTCTTTTAGAGCAGGTTCAGAGGAGGGCCACTC
>WURT03066687.1:0-13622 GCA_009936505.3 Holothuria glaberrima
ATGCTGAGCACCAAGCACAATGGCAGTAGGTTCCATTTTTAAAGTCTTTGGCATGACCCGGCCAGGATTCGAACCCCGACCTTTCGGCTGAAAGTCGGATGCTCTAACCACTTGGCCATGCTGCCATGCAGTCGGTGAGGAGGTTCTAGGCTCAACTCATCTTAGACGAATGACTCACGACCAAGTTACCTTTGTCATTCCATCGAGATAAATAGTGGGTGCATTATGGCAAAATAAATTTGTTTAATTGTGCCAATGTATTTGTTGGTTTAAGTATAACAGAGACAGGGCTTTACTGTTTTTTAAAGCATGAGACCTTGCCAAGCTAAATATAATAACCAAGGTGCATGTAAGCCTAGCGTGTATATAGTGTATGTCTTTTAAGTTAAACAGTAGTGTAGGCAGATGAGCAGGATGTTTTAAAAAGGGAAGAATCGAGAAGAACCATGAACGCTCCATACATGCAACATGAAGATGAAAGTTCAAATCATAATTTGAAAACTAATTCCATGTAAAGTATTATAACTTGTGTCGTTCAACAATGATTGTATCTATACCAGTGACTGTTTACATCCGGGCATGTTTTTCAATAATTATAATTTTTGTACTTACGCGTTAGATGGTTATGCATACATATTTAGTTCAACCTGAGTACGCGTCTCGCGACCTACTCTTGTTTGAAGTGGCTATAGCATCACCTCAGATATATTTAGAGACAATATTCAGAATTTTAAAAGTTGTATCCTTAATCATTTCCGCCTGAAGTTAGCCCATTCAGTCTCATATTTCGTTAATCAGGGGGAGATCAGACAGAGGATAGGAGTACTACCCCTTCGAGGATTTCCCCCCTGTTTCTTTAAAAATGATATGCCAGAAAATACTCTAATTGTAATTTCTCTTATTTTCATTTTATATTATTAATCTCACCCGGCAAAATGTAATTCGACCAATACCCTTTGCCCCTAAATTCCATTGCCTGTATGCTTCTCCGTGAAAAAAGTACTGGATCAGACCAGAATTAGGATATGTAAAACCTTTTTAACCCAGTCTTGGCTAGACTTTGTCCCCTCCTCCTCAGTCTTTTCCCAAAAATCCATTCTTGACCTTTTTGCAAGGAGCAAATAACCACTGTAGCCACTAGCTTCTTCAGACACTTATCATGAATTGCTCAACTTAACCGGCCCGGCTGGCAGATTAATTTGAAATGACTAATTCGAACTACCCCTGCAGAACGAAGAGAATTTTGGAATCCGATCTTTGTGTTTCTGTTGTCAAAATTTTAGAATATTGACCCCTCACCTTCTTTCACATGACAAGTCTGCGTAGTCACTAACACATAACATGATCTCACGGCCAATCCTGGTTCGTCTGTGCAGATTAACTTAAATAAACCTTCGCCTCTAAGACTTAGTAATACCCTCCTGCCAATCAGCTCAATATGGCTAGCTGCCTTGCAACTAATTTTCTTTATAAAATAAAGAACTCTTGCAAAGTAAGTACAAAATCGTCCATAATGTTAATAGAGCTGACGATGCTAGTTATAGGTGCATGTCAAAAATACGCTCTTTTACTTCATGGGTGCAAAAATGCATTCTGCAGATTGCACCCTTTGTAACCATATACCCGATGCGTTTCTTGAGACTGTGTACAGCCTATCACGTACATGTAACGACTCCGTAGGCCGTTTCATTACCCACTGTTAACACCACTAGAAACATTTCTAAGTTCCGTCAGGTGGTTCCTTAGATGCCACTGTGGGAGCTGCGACCATTATGCCCCTGGATTTTGGCATTTTCTTTAGTAATTTTTGGCTGTTCTCACAGCATTGGCATGGCAAATTTTTGGCATGGCAAATTGAAATTGTTTGAAGAAAAACTTTCAACTGAAAATTATTGGGGACTGTAGCCCCAGCCTCCCTCACCCTCCACACCGTTTTTGACCGCCATGATTTACAATTTATCACCCCTTTTTTTCCTCAGATGGCTATTTTTACTACCAAAAATCTGACTATCCTAAAGATTGTCAGGATGTTTTAAACCAGTGCACAGGAACCGATAGTGGAGACAGTGGGGTGTACTGGATCAAACCAGAAGGATATGAAGAACCATTTGAAGTTTATTGTGACCATGAAACCGACGATGGCGGATGGACGGTGAGTTATCCTTTACCTGACTACTTCCAGGGAGGTGTGCGTTGGTCTGCTTTTAGATGTCCAGACCACCCAAAAGTTGGTCTGGACATGAACGAGACCACCAAAAACGCGATGGAGCTTCGTAATAAGACCACCCGATATCAAACCGGCGTTGGTTTGGGGGTTGCAAAACCCATATCAACAGGTGAAGCTCTCAGACCATTTGGAACCCCCAAACAAAGCAACCCGCAAAAGCAAGCCAGGATTCACGGAAAGACAACTAAAAGGCTAACAGTTGATAAGATATCTTAGAAAGCACATAATGCAAAGAAAATAATCGGGAGATTCACATGGTCCTATTTCAGATTACTCCTGTCATGTTTTTGGTATTTTGGTAGAACAGAGATAGTAAATTGTTCTTTGACAATAGGCATTAAATTTACACGAACTGAGTTTTATTTTTTTTTTTTCGGTTTTGGGTCTGAAACGGACAGAACACCCTAAACTGAAATGACGTAGGCCTCATAACAGATTAAACCAACCAACCAGCTCCCTGGTCCAAGCACCGAGAGTACGAGACATGCTAAACCAAATTCGATTTCGAGTCATTTCGGTTTGTCCCTGTTTTGGGTGGTCTCTGCACACCTCTATACTTCACAAAATGGCTGGAGAGTTTGTCAATCGTTAATGAATATTGAAATCAGCGCTTCCAATTCCATATATTCCAATTCCATATATATATATATATATATAAATGGTAGATCGCTGTTTCACTTTTGTTTTAGTGTTTCGGTGGGTAA
The DNA here is from genome assembly GCA_009936505.3 of Holothuria glaberrima. NCBI lineage: Eukaryota > Metazoa > Echinodermata > Holothuroidea > Aspidochirotida > Holothuriidae > Holothuria > Holothuria glaberrima. The sequence continues at coordinate 2,932 of WURT03066687.1, forward strand.
AAACGACGGCAAACAGCATGCAGGAGGCGTTCATGAAAGCATAGGAAGATATTAGTTTGTAGGAAAAATCAGAAGAAACTTTACTACAAAAGAATCCAATATGTTCTGTCTGAAATCCCCTAAAGGCTACAACACACACAACTCATCGTGCTGATATTTAAACAACACACCACACTCTATAAGGTCTACAAGTTAGGGAATGAGCATTGTCAATTATAATAACTTTATCACTGGCGGAAACTTATTTCTCAAACCTGTGGAGATGAACAAACCAACCGCGCCAAAGGCGCCGCGGAAGCACGAAGCGCTGAGCGCTCCCCTAGCGGAGTGGAGTTCAGGGGTCTCGTCGTAGGGCCTCTGGTGGGGTTCAGGAGATACGCCCTTCGGGGTTCCAGAGTGTGAAGCTCACCGAAGCTCTGGGGTATTTAAAAAATTGTGAGCATAAGAATGAAACATTTAACTACTTCTAAAGGACAGAGAATACTCACTTAATAGAAGAAGGAAATACCGATAATTTGACCATTTTGCCATGTTAGTTCGGTCAAAGTGCAACTCCCTAGAAGAGGCCAAGGGGAAAGCCTTCGGAAGCTTTGAAACATTTCTAAAATTCTGAGCATTAGAATGAAGAAATAACTAATTCCAAAGGAAACTGAATACGTATTACAGAAAAAACGAACAAAATGACAATTTTTCCATACATCTTGCCGACACGTCGCACGTAAAGCCGGTCAATTAACCGATCAAACAGTTCATAGGGCTTGTAGGCAGTGGTAAATGGAAGATTACTCGTCAGCCTGTAGACAGTTTTGTTTCCCGATGAACACTTTACCAAATATGTTCGAAGACTCGAAACTTAGAGAAGGCGCATGGCATTTATCTTTGTAAGCCCTGTAGTTGATAGCATTTTATCATAGGGGAAGGCTTAATTTGAAATGACCCAGAAAACGTTGAGGGAACGCGTTAGGCTCTCCTGGGGTGTAAATCCCTACTCTATGTGAAAATGACTTTGAATTTGCATTAAACAGTCTTCGAAACAGGAATTTTTATGTCTTTTTTGCAACTGAATTTATTCCAATGGCCAGTGTATTTGATAGAGCAAGGCTATTTCGGGTGGGAGAGATGGATGCTGGAGTACGAGTTGCATCCAAACAATACTACTTCCACCAAAGCTGTCTAAAAGGGATTTTGCAATGGTGCAACTGTCTACAATGTATGTGCTGGAAGAGCCCAGAAAAATGGCATTTTGAAGAAAGCACAAGATGTTTTACTTCATCCTGTATTACCTAAGTTAAATTAAAATTCCCTTCCATCTTCCCGTTTCTTCTTCAACTCACTTTGCCGCAGTCGGTATTTTGAGCTATCCTTTCCAGTCGGAATTGTCATGGGTTTTCCCGGCAGATACGCTATGGTTCGGGAGGATAGAGGGTGGTGAGAGTTGTATGAGTCGTTGGAAAAATTCTCTCGCTTAAGCCGACATGTCACAAGGCAGCAACTACGCACAACAGATGCAAGCGAAGCGGGCCGATAATGTAGAATTCTTGAATTCATCTAAGTTAATTAATGGTTTACTTTATTTCACATTATTCAAAATTTATTTATTTGATAAAAAAGTAATTATACAAAACCTTGTTTGAAATGGGGGGGGTGTTTGTGTAGGCCAACCCCTTCGTCAATAGGTGGGGATATCATTACCCCACCCCGGGATTTCCGCCTATGAATTTATGACTATCGGTGTCCTAACTTCAAGGTTACATTCAGTGATAACTTCATGGTATTTCATGGCCATCCAGGATCCCTCAGAGTTAGCCCACGTGTCACTACAAATATATCGTTGTTCCATACTCTTTCCTCCGATCTGTGGCCAAATGCCACCTCCACACCCTCCGTACAAACCAGCATGCCCCAACATCTTTCAGGAATAGCTAGATAAGAGTCTGGGTGAAAAATTTTAAAGTTGAAACTACAATATCTTGGCCAGGACAGGCCCGTAGCCAAAAGAGGAGGGCGAGCTAAGGGAGGCCCCCAAAGTCTTCACTCCGAGGAAAATTAAAAATTACCACTGTCTTGATGCAGTTTAGTACATAATAACTGCCAATAAATTTCCTTCCCCTTAAAGGTTTTTCGCCTCCATTAGTAACTTACCTTAATATGGCCCTGGGCCAAGAGTTGCACATCCCCATAACGACTGTTTGTCAATTTGATTATCAATTGCGAAAAGACGTTTCCATGGTTACGTTGGACACAGGACCACCAACACCGGGCCAAGGCTCAGGCTGCTTTTCAATGTAATATCTTTTTCAAATAAACCTCATCAGCTGAGTTTGATTCCCTCTTTTACCCCTATGAACTTGTCCCCTATATCAAACCTTGACTCGTGGGTAAGGGGTACAATTTTCATCAACATTTCACGACTGCACAGTTCGTTTCACTCGAAAAGTCTAGACATTCTAAATTGCCGTAAACATTGTGTTCATGGGAGTCCGCAGGAAAAAAAAGTCAGAGCTGGGCAAAAATTTTAATTGATCAAATCAGGAGGATTTTTACTCCCAGAAAAGAGCTTAGTTGCTAAATGTTGGCACCTTTTACAGGGGTGTAGCCAGGAATTTGCCAGGGAGCGAAACCTGTAGGCAAACTATCTAAGTGTAGCGCCACTATAGTTTGGCGCAAAGCGCCAAGAAAAATGTGGCCGCAATGCACTTCCCAGGCCTTGTGAGTTGCATCTAGTCAGTTTCTATTTTGAAATCTCATGTTCTGGAAATTTTCTAGCGATAACATAAAAAAAATTGATATTATTTTTCTTCAAGTTTTTTTTTCCAAATTTTTCATTTTCCAGGGGGGATTTCCCCCTTGCCCCCCCCCCCCCCTTCGGCCGCCCATGACTGTGTTTCCTTTTCCTCGTGATTATAGGTATTTCAGCGACGTCTTGATAATGCCGTTAGTTTTTCACGCGTTTGGAAAAATTACAGGAACGGATTTGGATTTTTGAATCAAGAGTTTTGGCTGGGTAATGACAAGCTGGCCTATTTGACCAACCAAAGGACATACAAATTACGAATAGACATGATAATTAGCGGGCAACAACTGTACGCAGAGTACGACGCGTTTCGGATCACTGATGAGAAGGGCTCTTACCAGATGGTGCACCTGGGTGCTTTCTCCAACCAAGGTAAGACATTCACAATGTCTATAAATACATTCAAGCTATTATTTGTTAAAGTCAACCCATTAACTCAAATCATTTTTTGTCAATTTTTTATACACTTTAAATTCAGTGGGCATACTTACCACCCCAAACTACCAAATAAAAAAGCATCGGTTTCTTATAAGTACGTCACTTGTTAAAGATCACAAAATGTTTCGCTTAATGTAAATATTCTACTAGTAAAACAGTCTGAAAGAAGCATAACTTATATGCAACAATACAGCCTGGCAACTAGAAATGGAGGAAAGAGAATAAGACGACAAATGGAAGAATATCATGTCTAATTGCAGTATGAAGGTAAGGGGATGGCAGAGAGTTTTTAATAAAAGACATCAAGCTTTCCTCCACCAATTAGTAAGCTTTTAATACTTTTCAAATCTAGTAAAGGTACAGGAAGAGTTGTAACTGAGCAGATGGTCTAGACACTCTAGATCATTGCAGAAAATGAGACTAAGCGATGCAGGCAATTTGCCCTTTTCGTAGCCAGAACGTTTTAAGTTGGTAATTTTCTCAACATTTGAAAATTATAAATTCCATCCATGGTCAAGAGGTGTTCCATAAAACGTGTCAAGGCCCGTAACTGCAGGCATGGTGTAAAACTGAGGGGAGTGGGATAACTTCCGGGAGGGGGAGCTATATAAAAACAATTGCTATGAAAACATGCTTTTCTTATTTAATTTTTCAGGTGGCGTTACCGACCTAATGAGTAACCAACTAAATCAGCCTTTTAGTACTTTCGACAGACCCAGTACCAGTAACTGCGCATCACAGAACGCAGGGGGATGGTGGTTTGGGTCATTATGTACTCAACCTAACCTCAATGGACCGTACACCAGCCGGATTCATCCAGGATTTTACTGGCAGCAAAATAACGTTGTGACATTCTCGGAAATGAAAGTGAAACCTGTGCAAACTTAGTTTTAAACTGCTTGAATTAACGACGCAACTTTACTTTAAATATTTCCTTCTCTTTTCGTCTAACTTATCCTCTCATGTTAATTAGGCAGGTTAAACAGAATCATGTAATTTTTTTTAATAATGATAAAGAAACAGCCTGCAGCTTATTCCTTAAAATGATGTATGTATTGCTTGTGTCATTGTCTATTTTTCTGGATATACAGAACATAGGGGAAGGGAAAGGGGGAGAGGGGGTTAAATCCCCCAGTCAAAAATGTGGTGGGCGGACGTATGCTTCCAATCCTACCACCTCAGTCCAAGAGGAAAACCCCTTGTTTGTTACTTTTGTAAAATTATCAAGGATTTGCAGTAATTATCATTACAATTTGTCCAATATGTTGCACTAAATTACATCTAAGGACCCTCAAATATTCAACAAACTTGTCATATTCGAGGGAGACACCCTCCCTTTATAACCCTCCACCAGGACGGCGGTTTGAAACAACGTTCAGCCCCCATTCTTAAACTTCTTCCTGTGCCTATGATGTATAATATGATAAAGGTTTTCCGCGACTCAATTCCTAAAAATTACATACCTAAAGTCCTAGCTCATGTCCCATCACAATACTTACACCACACTCTTATGCACTACATATTTCAATCACTGTAGACTGATCCACTACATGCATACTTAGGTGGTCCGTTGCTGGGTATTAATATCCAATTCCTGGAAGCCAAGCGCAAGGGGTGGGGATGCAGTTGCGTTGCCGGGGGAGGGAGTACGTTCCCCCAACGTTGTTGTTGCGCCCCCGTGTGCCTCCCACCCAAATGAGATTTTTGGATACGAAAAAAATTACACACAAACACACCGTTCACGCATATATCGATATGAACACGAGGACAAACTGTCACTTTATCAGTCAATCATGGGGCTAAAATTGCACAAAATGTTATCAAAACTACAATTTTGCGAGCTTTTTGCTCACATCTATTTGCTAAAGTATGTGAAGGATTTTCTTATTGGGGGATGTAATCCATAGCTATTGTTTCAACATTTATTTTCAACAGCTATGGGACTACTGGGGCCTTGAGTCCTCTCCCTTCAAAGCAATTTCCACATCGATTATCTTTTATTCAGATTTTGTGTTCGAAAACTATATAAAAATTGATTTTCGTTGCCTTATTTTTAACGCGTATCCAATAAAACTGAGGATAATTAAATAGCTTCACTATCATAGGCTAAGGTCCCTCTACTTTAAATAACGGTGCCTTAATGTTTACAAGTTCAAGCTTTTGGTCTCTTGAATCCTCGCCCACGCTTACCCAAGCACCACGCCAGGGATGATAAAGTGTATAATAACTCCGGAAGGAGTATAAGAACTTGCATGAAGTTCCTTCATACCAGAATTTTCTACTAGCTTCTTGCTTGCTTCGGGGAGATTTCAGCAGGCGCTAGGCTCCTATTTTTATAATTTCTATTTTTGTGGCTTGTTTAGTGCACACCAAAGCCATTTTTGGTCAGAGTCACATGCATCTTTCTAATGGTCACAATTTATAAATTGAGAGCCTCAGGGGGGCTTGGCTCCCTGGACCCCCATTGGAGCGTTGTCCCTGGACCCCACGGGGCCCCACAGTAGATCCCTAGAACCCAACGCCTCAGGGGAGCACTGCGCGTCAATCCGTGCCTCCAGCGCCCCTCAGTCCTTCATTTTAGTGTACCTTCGAAACCCTTGCCCTCCCCGAGTCTGCCCTTTCGAAAAGTCTGGCAACAACACTGTGAGGATGGGACTCAGATAACGTTCCCCCAATGACGCCAGAGGCACCTTCGGACCTTCAAAGCACTCCCAACGCGCGTTTTGTCCATGAAAAAGCCTCAGAGTTTACTCCTTAATGAGGATTGTAGGTGTGTGTGTGTGGGGGGGGGGGGAGGTCGTCAGGTGGTTATTGGAGTCATATCGGAGTATTTCCGGTAGAAGCAGGTGATTTGGGGCATTACATTTTCTTACTATAGTCACTGGGTTTGAACCGCTGCACCCTTCGTGCCGAAGCGCCTGGTGGAAGCATTATGAAAATTTAGTGCAAAAATAAGGAGGCATTGCATCATGTCACCCAGACAGGTGCATACGTTACATAACAACAATTCCATTATCACTTGACGGTCCATGATGTAAATGATCTCTTGCGCAAAGATCATCCAGTGCTTGGCAAAACTTAGCTTTCTGTGAGCAACTACAAAAATCTTCAGTACCACTGTATTTCCGTTTTAGGATAGACTTTTAAGCAAAAATAAGAAAATATATAAAGAAGCAAAAATAGAAAAAAACCCAACATATGTGTGCAATATAGTTTTTCCAATTTTAATGACCCCGTATTATTAGATATACCGTTAAGTTGTATAAAACTTTTTCACGATATTAAGAACAAAGTAGAATGCAGCAGCTTTGAGTGTGTATATTTGTGCCATAAAGGAGGGTCTAGAACAGTGTTTCTCAAACTTGTTTGGACTACCACCCCTTCCATCATGTTGAACTGTCCCAAGGCCCCCCTACAATATAATCCAAACGGGGAAGAAATTGGACCTAGGGAGTGGAATTATTAATTTTCTAATGCCATTTTTGGATAATCCTGATTCAAAAATTTTATTTTGGGGAGGGAGAAAGGAGGGGTGGGAGGAAAGTGTGAGGGAGGGTGGGGATGGAGTGAGAAAGAAGCAGAGGGGAATAACTAACGAAGGGGAACAGATCCCTGGATGCCTTATTAAGCCCTAAATCACTGCAGTGATGTGCCATGTCATAATCGCCAGGGGCCACCCAAATAAGTGGCAACGCTCCCTATTTCCCGTGTGCTCTATAGCGCCTATCTGAGAATTCCCAACGCCCCCCGGGGACGGTAGGGAACACTTTGTGAACCACTGGTCTAGAGTGAAAACTTAAATTATAAATTGTTACGGTGGATCTTATTTTGAATATTGTGGCGAAAACTGCATTCAACTCCTTTTTGTGGTTCTCGAGATATTTGTGGCTGGAATTACCACATTTTTAACTCAAAGTACACTTTCGCGAACAAAGATGACATTGTAACCTCACATTAATCAATACTCTTTGTTTTTCTGTAAACTCTATGAGCAATTGTTTCTCCTTCATGATATTAATAGTTTTGTTATGTGAATGTACGGTGACGCAACTCCAGATAGTCTCACAGATTAAATCACACCATGTCTATTTAAAGGTAAAAAAATGTATCTAAAACATGAAACATTATCCATTAATGTGAGGAGATGACGACAGTCCCCTGTGCTTCAAATTCACTGTGAGTGGTAAATGTATTCATTCATTCGTTAATATCTTGAGGACCACACATAAGTGTTGAAGGAAAATTTCCCCAGAATGTTTAAGATATTCACATTCTTATCAAATATAAAGTACGCCCTGAGTTCTCTTCCAATGCGATAATTGTCAGTTCATAAAAAAGTAATAATAATAAAGTGCATCTTGCGATCTAGCACGTGACTTTAATATCTAATCCTCCTCATGGAGCGATGAGATAAAAATTCAAAAATACAATTGCATAATTTATTTGAATTTCTTTTCTCTGCTTACATCATTATCTGTTCTGCTCAGTGCATCACGTGGTATTGTATATTATGAGGAAATTGCAGTTTTACTTTGTAATACTAAAAATTATGCAAAACTCTGAAAAAGCTTGTTTTTTATCATTACTGGCTGGTTTATTAAGATATTTCAGATGCTACAATTTTTGAATTAAAAACAATTATTTGTTAGAGCTTCGTGCAGGACTTGTGTAGTCTTGGTAAAGACGCCGTTTATTTCAAATTTTACACCTTATGTGAAACAGTAGTCATATGCTTGGGAAATTTGTTCCCCACTGCGAGGCTGGGTGTGGAGTTGTTTCAGACCGCCATCCTTAGGGGCTTAAGGGGAGCCCTTCCCTTTGAGAATTTTTTGAATATTTGGGGGTCCTTAGACGCAGTTTGTTGCAATATATTGGGCAAATTTTAAGGAAAATTACTACAATTTTTTACTGTTTTACAGAGGGAACAAATAAAAGTTTACGCCCTTGAATGGAGGAAGGCTGAAGCATACTTCCGCCCACCACATTTTTGACTGGAGATTTAGCCTCCCAACCCCGCCCTTTCCTTCTCTTCTTACGCCTATGACATGGGTGGTGACGCCGTAGTAGGCCATTTTGCAACAGAGTTTGTTTAGCAACCGTTGAGACACAGAAACTCAAGTTAACTTAGAGGGCGCAATGATATTCTCACTATTGATCATTAGTAGCGTACACCTACATTACACCTACATTTCAGCTAGAACAATTCAGTCCATCAGAAACCTAGCAACTAACCTCATTCCGAGCCAATCCCGGTTCTTGTGACCGCAATTACCAGCCAGTTTCGAGTATGTTACCCCAGTCGGAGCCATGGATAATAAATGACTGACGGTTTTCATCCCCGAATGGGACAGTTCTCCCGACAGGTTACTTAAATTTGCTCTAACAGAAGGTTAAATTCTTCGATAAACCCCAAATTTCTTCAATAAAAACCGCAAATTTCTTCAATGAAACCTTATTTTTCTGCTAATTTTCCACAATAAAAACGTCAGTTTTTCGCTGCGAGTTGGTTGCCGAAAATTCATCTTTCCCACAACGCATCCCCTTTGTAGGGCTTCGGGTTGCTTCCCCTTCTCCGTCGGGGAGGGGTAGGCTGTTAGTTTCACGAGGGAAGTGGTGGACAGGTGGATATGCACTATTCTCTCATGAGTATGAAGATATAAAGCCTACCAGAAGAAGGCATATTTCTGAACGAACATCCAGTGAATTCTCTTGATGCGTGACTCTTTGCATGCTAAGCCTCCCTGCAGTGTCCCCTTTTACCCTAGGTGTTGGAAAGAGAGGGCAGGGGCGACCGCCCACGCACTCTGATTGATGGGGCGGAAACCTCGTTTCTCCCCCCCCCCCCCAACTTTGGATGACATACTGCCAAAATATGGCATTGAATAGGATGAAATTGCTTCAAAGTTTGTCAAACATTGCACCATTTTACATGTAGGGCACTTTAAATAGTCATCTCTAGCTCCCAGTGAGCTCCCCAGGACACTGATCACTAACATTCCTTCAGTCCGCCCCCTATTTCAAAAAGCTCCCTGCGCTCATTTAATACGATCAGACACAAGAGACATGGGTCGAAATGGCAGGTACGTAGCCGTTTCAAGGGACGGTATGAAGATTGAATTAAATAAACCTATAAATTACACGAACTGAAAAGACAACGTAGGGTAACTTGTTTTTGGTTTGCAGCTTTCTTAGTCAACCAGGTCTGGGGGAATCCCTTAGAACAAAAAGAAAGTCGATTTCAGCCCACTAGCACTTTCATATTCAGGGCATAGTTAAGGGCATCAGAATCAGCAACTTACCTGCTAGACGATTAAATATTGAACAGCCTTTAACTCCCTCAGTCTCTAGAATATGTCAAAATTTTTAAGGATTTACCTCAATATTTTCTCAGACATTCCACCAAAATGCATTCAATATCCCTCAAATATTCAAAAATTTTCAAAGGGAAGGGGGAAAACCCCTCCCCCAGGCAAGTAATCACAAACGGCCATACTGCATGAGCCACTGCGAGATAAATTCTGGCTGCTCCACTGATCATTATCATTATTGTAAGGACTTCCCCAAAGTTTATAACCAAAGTGGAAGGTTAGTATACCGTAACACGGCAAGTGATTGAAATGAAATTGGCATACCATCACTGCAATGTAAAACCCGATACATGCCTATATAATATGTACATTTACATGCGCGCGCGAAAAATTTTTAGTTACATTTTTCGGGCAAGTCTTTACAGCCCTCCAAATCAAATTGATTTCCTACGCCCATGATTATGACTTATGAAAAGTAAAAGCCTGGCAGCGAAAAGTGGGGGAAAATTTTGTATTGCGTCCCCCGGATCAAAACGTGGAGGGGACATGTCCTCCCTGTCCCAAGATCAACGCCCATGACGAGTACATAGCCCAGAGTACGAGTACGAGTACACGAAACATGAGTACGAGTACGAGTACACAATTTAATGAGGGTAAGAGTACAAGCACGAGTACGAGTACACAGCTCACGAATGTGAGTACGAGTACAATTTCACAGATTTTTATTGTGTATTAATCACAGCTTCATTATCACCCTATTGTCACATATGCAGAGCATAGATGCCTCTGTTACAGGTAAGCCTTCATCAGGGGCGTAGCCAGGTTTTTGTGTGAGGGGGCAAAATGGACTCATCGTCCATTTTTGGAGGCCGTCCTAGGGGAGGGGTGTTCCTCTCCCTTTTACATTTTTTTTTGCTGTTTCGAAGGTCTTAGATGCAAAATGAAGCTATATTTTGTTTCTTTTTATACTAGATCCCAGTGTTCTCCACGAGAGGTTTTAGAGGGGCGATCCGCCCTCTAAGCGAAAATGACCTCCACTCAAAATTAGTTGCCGCTCTAAAGAAATCCAGCTTCCATTTTCAAGTTCATATTGCTTCATAACACATATACAAGTCAGTAGAAAGGTAAACTTTCTCATCCCTCCAGGGGTG
>WURT03066698.1:0-13621 GCA_009936505.3 Holothuria glaberrima
ACTATATAGCACTACTACACTCCAGTACAGAACATGTATACGGAATCTTTTGACGTAATCGGTGGATGAAAACAGGCAGAAAGACAGATTGACAGACTCTTTGTCTAATGTTAGGCCTGTGACATCATAGGCAAACAAGTATTTAAGGTTGATTTTACCTCAGTACTTCGAGAGGAAATAACACAAAAAACTAATATTTTGTTCTTAGAATGTATGGAACTGTTCATAATACAGTTCAACTCCAATGTGAAGGTTGTTTTCATGTAGTGTGTGTGTACAGTGCTAGCTTAGAGATATGCGATAGACAGCAAGAAAACATGACCTTCCCATACATGTTAATATCGGCCCGATTATGTTATCATATGATGTAGAAAAGCTTTAAGCTGCGCATGGAAACTGATGTCAGCTATTGGTTCAACTGATCACATTCTGTCCAATCCTGGTCCAACGAATTATTCAGCAAGGATGTTTGCATTCTCTGAAAAGATCTTGCATACCCTAACATACACGTGTTTAGATGGCAAACCCCTGTAGTAGGACAGTCTTAATACAAACTTTTAAATGAGCTAACACTTTTTCTATCAGATATTCAATCTTGTGTACGTGATGTAACTTCAAAATAAGGAAATATTGCACAGTTTTATGAATATTGACCTACAAAGCTCCAAACTTCTCAGAAAAACTGTCAGAAAGTAGAATGCTAATAATTAGGTTACATTGTAAACCTTTTTACTGTTGGAATGTCATATCATACCTTATTCTAAAGTTTGACAGATCCTGTTCAGGCTAAAGTGAGTTTTACAGGAATTTTATGTCCTGGGAACTATGCAGAATAGAATATTCTTTGCTTTTGAGTACTTAATATCTGTGACTGTTGTTTTATTTGCACAGAGAGTAAAGCTTAGACCTGATAGGGCACCTACTAGAGGACAGGTGACAGGAACCAGGTGGACACAAAATAAAGAAGAAAAAAGAAGGGCCATTCATCTTTGGTATTACCAAGGATGAGTCCCAAAGGAGCAATTGTGCATGACACTAGGGAGATAAAGATTGGATGAAAAGATGAATATATTAAAGGGCAAAGAACTTTTACACTGGTAGCAATCAACCATTTGCATGTCACATAAAACTAACAATGATTGATTGGCTTTAAACAGCAAGAAGACACTTGTGCTTTAATAATCTCCAAAAAATGTGATGAAAACAAGACATTTACCTGAAAATTGATTTACTAGTTTTGATGTACCAGGTGATGGTGAAAATTATATGCTCTGACCAACTTTACAAATCCCCCACATTTTAAGCAATACACTCTCAAAAAATAATCTCAAAAAACAAAAAACACAAGACAGGTTACAATCATGCTTCTTTCATAAAGTGCATTTTACTGCCACCATAGGGATGCCATTGAATGAAACTGGGGAAGGAATAATACATGTTGTAACATGACTTACTGTCCCTTCCTTGCCCCTATTTGAAGGGATTAGGTAGTGTATCTACTACTTATACTTAAAACTAGTGTTTACTCATACTACTGTACCTAAACCTTAAAACTAACATATTGCAACACTTGCTGCAGTCACAACTTAAAATGCATAGTCTTAAAGGGCAACAAATCTTGCTCCAAAAAAATCTCCCCCCCGCCCACTAAATTAATGTATTAAGTTTAAACTGTTCACAGCCGTATCCAGACACTACTGTGTGAGAACTGTCTGTTTTAATGGGTGATCTGCAAAAGTCATCACTGACCAATCAAAGTGACAATATTGTTTAAAATTATATCAAACAAAAAGTAGACAACAATTGTTAAAAGAGATATGGGGATATTCCTTAATATGTTTGGGATGATGCAACACCCTCTTTGAGTGTACAGAGAGAGAAAAGTAAAACTTAAACTGCCCTCCTAAAAGATTTCTGGAATGCTTGTACACATGGTCCTAATTTCCAGTGGGCAAAAAACATTCTTATTTTCATCCCGTCCCCATTTGTAATTCATATGCCCTCAAATTAAATTGTGAAAGGGGTAGTATACTAGGAATTACTACCCACCGTCTCCCTCCATCAAACAAGGGAAAGGGGTAGAAGCAGGGAGAAGTATGCCTACAGTCTACTGCTTAAACTTCTACTGAGCAACTTGGATGTTTGTTTTTATGTTAAACTTCAATATCATCCACAAGGTGTAATATTGAGAATGTTGGTAAAATCTAGCTGATTTCCCCCAAAGTAAAATGCTCTTGGGTCAAAGGACCATTTGAGGTACTCTAGTATTTTTGCAAAGGAGCAGCCATTGAGATTGGACATATACATTTGAATGTCAAAAAAAGTGATAAATGAGGGCGCTCTACCACATCTCTAAATCATTCCCATGTATACACAATGGTGGATGTACAGTATACAGTAGCTAAAATCCCCTTGGTACATTGATGAGCCTGGAGATCAGGTAAAACCCACATGTATCATTTCACTTTCTGGTAATTAAACATATTTATACAGTATAGATGTTAATATGTACACTGGGGAAGCAGTTACTGTAAATGTGACAGTGGTGCATTTGGAAAGCAATTGACTGGCAGTCTCTTTTCTAGCCTCAACATGAAAGTAGCTTAAAAAGAAAATTGCAAAAAGGGTTTCCTTTTTAGTTTTCTATAATACCTTTCTAAATCATCAAATTTAATTATGCTCACCCTTTCAATTATACTTTCCATAGACAATGATCAATAGTTAGTTAGGAAATGTGAAAGCCAAAGTGGAAAGGACATTTTCCTTTTCATCAGAATTTCTTCACGATTTATGTTTGCCCTGGATTTTCTAATTAAATTAGGGAGCAAAGTGGTCATGACATGCACTTTGACACAGTAATGGCTAGCAAACTAAAATTCTTAAAGGAGAAAATTTACTTCTTTCTTCAAGTTGGACATTTGAATCAGTTTTAAACAAGTTACCGAATGGTACCAATTTACAGGCTACTAAATGTAAAGCTGACTATAAACTGTCCATTATAACCAGTGTTGTAGCTACAGCAAAATGACTGCTGGTTACCTCTAACATAACAGGTAGATAGGAGGCGGTAGGGAGAGGAGCAGATTAATTCAACAGATTATCCTAGTAGACACACCCACCATTCTGGGGGAGGAAAGCAAGGAGGGGTGTATGGGAGAAGAAACTTTATTATTCAGGGAGGTGAGATGCAAAAGTATGGCCTTTTTTTGAAAATTTTGCCCTACTAAAGGCATTTTCCAGTGGTATTTCACAAGGGTCTCACGTGAAAGAGAAAAATTTTCCAGTTCGTGCCCTACAAACCCAGTAGCAATACTCTTTTCCTAACTTGAGATATCTCGTATTAAAGAGTGCTTACTTTTGTCAAAAAATACCCCCGGTTCTCATCAAGGTCACAGATTGTTGTGTAAAGAGGGCACATTGCCTCAGATTCCTTTTGTTTTTCTTTATGATTGAACGTCTTGTTTGTCCTTGAAATTTATAACTGTTGGAAAGTTTGAATATGATTCCATGAAGATTTAGAACAAATCTACACCATATGTAGGCCATAACAAAGAAAGTTGCTTAATATTCCTTACAGCAGCATTAATATCATAAAGAAATTCAATTCTATGTCAAATTAATGTGGGGCGATGACATCACAGATTTCCTATAATGCACTTCATCTTGAGAAAAAATTGCATTTCTTTGAAAATTTGTATCTTCCAAATGCTGCAAGCTATTGAGATGCGGTTTTCACCTCCTAAAAGAGAAAAATTTTCTGCATTTTTTGAACTTAATGAATTTTGTCTCTGGAAAATCCCTTTACGAAATTTGTCGCTGTGGCACTAAAGAATAAAGGGGAGAAAAAATTATTTGAGGCAACCTTGGGCATTTTGAGCAATTAACTGTAGACCTGCTAATAAAAGTAGTGGGGGGGGGGGAAGGACTGCTATTAGTGCTAAGTGCTGAGCAGGGACACCAGCTGCTGGCTATTGTCCCTCTGCCCTACCTACTGATGCTACAACATTGTCAACCATATGTAAACAATAAAATATAATTTGTCAATATCATCCTTTAAAGTAAAAAAATGGAATGATTGTCATTGTATGTAAAGCTAACATGAAGATTACAAGTTTGAAAATTAGAAGATTTGAAATAAAACGGGTAAACCTAAAACCATTTATATTCTAGAAATTGAAGAAAAGTTGGATCATTTTTCTTCCATTCTATTAGTTAACTTTTTAGATTTGCTTCAAGTTCAGCTGGGCAATCTTTAATAATTATAGATCCCATAAATACTCAAAGTTGCAGTTTGCAGCATGCTGGTAACCTTGTTCTATCATGTTTAGTCATTTTTAAGACTGGGAAAACTTACACTTTTACAAAGACAATTTGGTCTTTTTACACTAATTTTATAACTTTTAAAAGGATATCTCTCAAATATTGTAACAGATGGATGTGCCATCACTATTATAACCAAACATCACAGAACTTCATTAAGATTTAGTGAATCATCTCCTTAAAAATATTTCCACACAGAACATTTCACAACCAACCAATGGCTTAAAACTTTAGGATACACTTATCCGAAACTTTCCAATAGATCATGACAGCTAATAGGGCATGTATTTTTACAATACACACCACTCAAATCATCATAACAACTGAATGGTCACAAAAAACTGCAATAGCCCCCTCACTTAACTTCACCTTATTTCAGGTTACATTTTTTTAGTCACAAATTTTTGACATGTAACCTAACCTTACACTGAATAGTCCTATTCATTCAGGCTAATCTATCCTATTCATTTCCTCTCAGGCCTCTATAAACCTCAGTCAAGGGTAGGATTACATGAAGTATCCAAGATTTTTATGTAATGTAGCCCTGTAAGTCCAAGATGAACAAAATCTGGAAGATATACCAAATCTTGCAAACAGTTGTGTACAAAGCCATTCTTTGGATAACCAAGTATTTTGAAGACACTTGGGGTTTATTTAATGCACTTCAAATATGTCTGATATTCTTTTAAAAAGTTCAGTACCTTCAAGACACTTTCATTTTTTAGAAATGAAACTCATGTACTTGCATATTCTGTAAAAATAATCATTTTCCATGTGTGGTAGATATCATACATGATGCATCGCCTCAAATATTTCCTGATACTGTTTCTGTATTGTGGAACTAACTATAAATCTCATACTTTAATGTTGGGTGTCCTTGTGACCTATTGTTACTCATGTTATTTGTATTATTCGGTTCTTAAATTTATTTGTTTCTAAAATATTTAAAGGGACCATCTAAGTTGGGACAACCATTTCAAATCCCTCTAATAATCAGACACTACTTTTCTATGAAATTTGATTACTGCATCAAAATTACTAGTGTATACACTAAACTGCATAAACATTACAATACTAGCAATTAACACAGGGATGCACTGATATGCAATATTGGTACTTCACTCAGTGATGCACTTATATACAATACTGGCACTGCATACGGTATCAGGGATGTAGCTACGGTGGTCGGCTGTGGTCGGCGGTGGTCGGCTCTCGCCAGCACTCACAATTGCCGACCACCACTGCAGAAAAAAATACATACTACCGACCACCACTTGTGCACCTGCGCGACCGGCACTCTGGTCCAAGCTAAAAGTGAAATTATACCCCTCCTCCAGGCCGCGCAATTTAAACAACCACCACTTAGAAAATATAGCCACCACTCACAATTTGCTAGCTATCACCCTGTATGGTATACAATACTGGAACTTTGCATACTTATGCAATGGTATACAACACTGTGACTTTGCACACTGATGCACTGATACACAATATTGGCACTTTGGGCACTGAGCACTGGTATTCAGTACTGGCACTTCGTACACTTATGCAATGGTATACAAATAATGAATGTTTATGAGTGTGATAGTATGAATAATTTCATAAGTTGAAAGATTGAATGTTCTATTCAACCAGGCGAAACCGAGTTGAATAGAACATTCATCTTTCAAGGAATGAAATTATTCCTACTATCACGCAAAGGGAAACATTTATTATTTGCATATAACACCAAACTTCCTAAAGAGGCCAGATTTTGGTCAAACTTTGATTCAGTTAGTGGAGAGGGCCAAACACTGTCTGTTATTCTAGACCAGGGGTGGGCAAACGGGGTCACGAAAATATTTCGAAGGGCCGCAAAGAGGATTCAGGAGCGAAAAACTAATTGCCAAATTTCTAGTTAAACACATGCAATGGGAGTGATTCTAATCTAAGAGCCAGTGAACTGACTTGTGTCAGGGTACTACACACCCGACTGATTGGTTTAATGTTCTGTTCCCCATCAACTGTGTGTGCCATTTTAATAGACTGAAATTAAGGTATTAATACTATATGCAACCAAAACGAAGGCTCAAAACAGGCTTTCAATGGAGAATCTTGAGTCTATACTGAAAGTTGCACTTTCTCCACTCCAATCAAGAATCGATAACATTATCAGAGAAAAGCAAGCTCATACATCCGACTGAAAAATATGTTACCAGTGTGAAAGCATGAACATTCATTCATTCTTACAGACTCCCAAATGTTTGTTGGGGATACTGATAGCGATTGATATATCTGGGAAAATATGTTAGGAAATATAAAGGGAGCATTTCCAGAAGATGAAGAGGGTATCATATAATGATGTTTCCCATCTGTGGACATCATTTTCCCAAGTATTTACTTTTGTGAGTAGTCACTCATGTGTTTAAAAACTTTCAGAGAGAGTTTTATTTCCCTGCAAGAGTGGATTGGAAAATGAAAAGAAAAAATCTCAGTGAAAAAAGCATTTCATAACCAAGTAAAATCAAACTCCTCTCACTGACCCGTTAATTTGAGGGCCACCAAGATTCCGGAGTAGAAAGTTGGAGCCACCACGCAAAAAAGTTTAGAGACCCCCGGTTCTAGACTAACCCACTATGGATAATACACAACTGTGTGATAGTGCCAAATAACCCATGGCATGTGACAACCAATCCTCCAATCAGATACAGAGGAATTGTTAGTAAGGTGTTATATAATATACAATACTGGCACTTTGCCCGCTGATGCACTGATATGTACAATACTGGCACTGTGCACTGAGCACTGGTATTCAAACCTGGCACTTTGCACACTATTAAAATGCACTGGTATAGGATCATAGGCATAGCAAGCTGTTCAAAACTGGGGGGGCTGAACCTTGTTTCAGATCGCCATCCAGGGGGAGGGGTCTAAGGGGAGGGTCCTTAGATGCAATTTGGTGCATCATTTTGGAAAAATTTTAAGGTAAATTACTACAAATTTTTTACATTTCTCAGTCCTTTAGAAAATTTTTTGATATTTTAGGGCCCTTGGATGCAATTTGGTGCATTATTTTGGACAAATTTAAAGGTAAACTACTGCACATTTTTGACATTTCTTAGTCCTTTGGAAATTTTTTTTGGATGTTTGAGGGTCTATAGATGCAATCAGGGGCATCATTTTGGACAAAATTTAAGGCAAATTACTGCAAGTTTCTTATTTTTCTTAGCCGTTTGGAAAATTTTTTTGATATTTATGGGTCCTAACATGCAATTTTGTGCATTATCTTAGACAAATTTTAAGGTTAACTGCTGCACATTTTTGACATTACTTAGCCCTTTGGAAAATTTTTTGATATTTGAGTGTCCTTAGATGCAATCTAGTGCATCATTTTTGGACTAATTCTAAGGTAAATTACTGCAAATTTTTGACATTTCTTACAGAAGAGACAACAAATGGGTTTTTGTTCTTGGAAAGTGGGGGGGGGGGGGCTTCCTACTCCAGTATATGATAGTGACATACTGCACACAAATGCACTGGTATACAATACTTGAACTTTGCATACTGATTTACAATACTGGCACTTTGGCTACTGATGCACTAGCAAAGTCAGGTAATGAACATTAGAAACAAATGAGAAGAGAATAATTGATCTGTTTTGTTCTTTTCACCTTACTGCATAATATATCTGTGTTATAGTACATATATGTAATTGCCTCTTATGCTATAGTGTTAATACTACTACACTCTTATTGTCTAACCATAACTCTTGTAATATAAAGCTGCTTTATGCCTTTCCTTGTACAAGTATACAAGCAAAACAAATGACACTCACTGAAGAGAGGCAGTCAAATAAAATCAAACTGAGATTTAATCGACCATGCACAAAATGCAGCGCATAAAGATACAATATTAATGGAGCTAAGATTTTAATGAGCTGTGTCAATGATGATGGGAAAGTTTGCTTCATTTGGCTGTCTGAAATATTTCCAAGTCAAACTATGCATACTTCATACAATTTAATATTGAATGAAGAAGCAGTTTTCTAATGAACTCACTACTAATGATACTATGTTTAACTTGTGTACCAACCATCATCCCTTGATCTTTTACTGGTAGTGCGACTAAGCATTGTTTTGAAGGTATTTATTTCTGGCACAATGCATACACAGACTGTATTGTACATGTATTATACAGCTAAAGTGATTTGAATGCAGATATCCAGTACAGTATGTGCACAGTGCTACTACTACATAGTGATCAATTTGTGCCTTGCTTCCATACTAATGTAATTCAAGACATTCTCTATTTAATACTTCAGATATATTATGACTTTCACTTAATCATTCGATTTGAAACATGTAAACACTTATGAGCAGACATATCTCTTCGCATGTGGGGTATATATTAAGTAGTATATACAGTACTAGGGTAAGCTTTCGTCCTTCCAATTATTGCCCATAGTAATAAAACACATAGGGATATATTGTTAAGGAACTTTTAACAGTGGAAAAATGGTAAGGTACTGCATAATGTTTACCATTCCTGCTGGGAAGTGAAAAGCTCTTCCAAAATTTTTATTCAATTCTCCCACTTGTGACAAATTCTTACAAAAACTTACATTATAAAACTATCACATAGTTCAAGTCTACAAGAATGTGGACAGTGCATCTAAAGTAGTTACGAAATTATTATCTATATACTGTAGAGCAAAAACACCCTGCTTCCTTACCAGCCAATATGAGCTTGTCTCTTACACACAAGCAATCCAAAACACTCCCTGGTTTATGAATCTACGAGCCCCCATACTAAAAACTTTCCCAGGTGAAAACTGCGAGTGTCCAACAGACTACTGTAGCAAAAAAGAGAATGACATCATGGGATGTTCTTCGGTGAGGGCTCTCTTCCACTGTGCTATTGACTTTGCCAGGTCTTAATTGCAGGTAATTGAGGGATTCATAGGTAAATAAGAGGTAAGGAGGGGGTGATGTAGATGTAAAAGATGGGCAACCTTCCCTGTGAGGGGTAACAGCTTGCAAGCTTTTTCCCAATCTACCTTCCACTTATCTATAAAAGGGCAATTCTTGTCCTCCCAGACATTTCCAATTCTCCCAACTCTGCAACTTGTAGCTCCTCCCATAATTGTTTAAAGCTCCTCCTTGTGCAGCCACAAACCTATGTTGCTTAAGGCCATGTCCTGGTGAGCATACAGGGCTATAATGTGTAATCTGTGTAATCTAAGTCTAAGTATTCTCTGCATTGTGTGGAATGTAAGCTACTCTGCATCTTTTGAATTTTCAAACTTTGATGTCAATCAAAGAGCAGTCACCAACTGAGAATTTTGATACCAACACTAAGAATATACTGTACTTTGGGGTGATGAGTGTATGTTTTTAAAATACCATCTTTCACTTCAGTTGACAAGGCTTGAGAATAAACTCCAAATAGTGTGGTAAGGTGACCAGAACTTTCAGCAGTGCTCTGCCCTGCATAATTACAAAAATTTTATAGTGGCTAATCAACAACTGCCCTTGACAATCAATCTGTTTCCCCCTTTTCCAATTCATTTTATAACACTACAAAAGAGTTTCCCTATTTTACTTATTACTTTCTCTACTGCCTCAGAGCTTCTTCTCTTTGAAAAACTGTCAGTGGATTATCTAGCCAGCTGTGAAATCATAGCTGATACTCGCAGGATCAGCATCACACTGATCACCTGTTCTTACGGCCTCTTCCTCAGTTTGACTTCTAATAACATGTGGGCTGCAGGCCAGGGACTTCAGAATGAGGGGGCAGTTATCTTCAGCAAATCTTTGGAAACCTTTCTTGCTCCCTCTTTACTGTTACGGTAAATGTGAATACCAGACCATGACAAACCTCAAAGTTATTTATTGTACTGCACATGTCTGATATCTCACATTATAATGCAGTGACTTACTGAGCCAATTTTCATCATGACAAGTCAAGGCAGCAAGAGTAATACATGAAGAATACAACTTTTGTATGTGAAATTTTTTTTTTTAATGAATTAGTTTTCATCACCCACATTTCAAAAACAACCTCATAATACTGCAGATTGCAAAGACAAAGAAAAGTCACCTGATGCATAAAAACAAAATATTTGTCAATCTGACGCTGGTACTAATTACTCCTATAATAGAAACATAAAGGTTATTACAATGGGAAGAATGTGAATGCTGCTGACTTTCTCAGTAACCCATGGCAACAAGACTGAACTGGTTTTACCTTGGGAGGATTTACAAAGCATGACTAATACTGCGCGAGTGGAAACTATGAGAGATATTACATTTAAAGGAATGGACAGGTAACATAAAGGACCTTTCAATGAGCAGCTCTTAATTAAAATCTTATGATGAAAGACCCTTTAGATTATTTGAAGATCTTTTCAGTTTTCAAGGTAGACCTCTTCAACGTTTTACCATTCCTGAAAGAACTTGTTAGTTATGTAAAATAGTGTATTGTTCAGTGTCAGAGTCTCTTATGCTACAAAATCCCCAAAACTCGTCTGTGTTGGGAGTCTATGACCTATGATACTTACCTTCTATTTACATATGTATACCACTACTGCCTGCAATAACTGTCTGGCAAACCAATAACACTGTGGGATTCCCTACAACCTATGACCTAAGACCTAACTCTATCTCTGCATTTTGCCTAACAGATGTGGAATCTGTTTTGGTAAATTTTTGTCAGGAGGGGTGCAGTCTGGTGTGTGATGTTGACATTTCCAAGTACAGCTAACTGTTCAAGTACTTCCACTAGTTATGATTTCCTCTGGATATATCAACATTAAGGTCAAACACAATGAAGAAAATAATGAGTCTCTGCTTTCACATCATAAAATTTGCATACAATCAGCAAATAATTATCCATAATACAGACCTACGTAAATGATAGTTGTTTATGGATTTTGATTAGAGTAGTGTTTGTTATCTATATACATTTGATATTTTCCCACAAAAAAAAAATGATTTTTCATACCTATACCTTCGAACACCATAACTGTCAAAAACTGGTACAATGAATTACCACATAATATCCAAAAGTGTTGTGTGCATATAAATACTGTCACAACATTTTCTACAAAAGAATATTTCTCAAGAGATTGTTCAAGAAATTGCAAGTTATTTTTTGAAGTCAATCTTTGGAGATCCTGTGAGAGTGTGTCTTTAAAGTGTTTTATTCAAGACTGACGGCTATTTTGTTTGAAAGCAGCAGAAGTCTACTTTGAAGAGGCCATCTAATTACAAAAGTCTGATCTTGTTTGGACAAGTTCATCTAAACTGATTCAGCTTGATCACAGAAGTTGATCAACACTACTCTGTGAACATGTAATAGAATTAAATAAGGGTGAAGGGCCTATAACAGAGACAGGAATACTGGCAGACTAAAGAGAGTTTTGAGCAGTTACTGGAAGGGGGAAGCAAAGCATTCATTATAATTCTGATTTTATCAAAGGGTTAAAAATAATGAAGTAGCTCACACAAGTGCAAAATGATTGCTCAAGCATATGAGGACACAAGTGTTTCTTAGGGGCACAACTGTCGGTACCATCACGTACGATTAAATACATACAATTCCCATGCTGAGTTCTACACTGGGCTCCAGCTCAGGATACTGAGAATATTGTGGATACATGATGATGATGTAAAAGACTATGCAGGAACACAATACAATGCTTTTTCCCTTCACTTAACAACTGAAACAAAATTCCATTAACTTGAATACAATGAATTCATAAACAGATTTAGGCACAACTTTTCTGTTATTTTCACTTCTTCTGAAAACGATTCACAAAAGTAAATGTTCTCAAATTGGTGTAGTTTTAAAGCTTAACATATTACTACTGTAGACATGACCAGCAATTTAGCCAGCGCCACAAATGATGCACAATTTGTTAGTTAGTTAGATGAGGTTTTACGGCCCAGTTTCTAACCAATTGGTTTAAGTCGAGTCAGCCACAGCCTTTTTTCCAGTTGTGGCTCACTGGCTTGTTTTCCCTACTCCATTGCTTATGCTGAACACCAAGCACAATGGCAGTAGGTTCCATGATGCACAAACAGAAAGCAATACTGTGCAAAAAATCTGAAGAGAAATTTTTGCACAAGCATTTATTTCAAAGAAATCACCTTGATTCAGTTTTGCAAAGAAGGCTGGGTCAAACATTGCACCATTTGCCATCTAGGCAACTCTCAAATGAAAAAATTTCAAAACAGAGTAGAGATCACCCCCTCCCTTTAGACCTCTCCCTCAGGCCATCTACTCAGATTATTGCATTGGAGAATTGACCAAGCTAAATTATTGGTCATGAGACTTCTACTTACCAACAATGAAAAGGTAAAAAAATCAGGACGAAAATCAAGACAAAGACTTCATTCTGAAACAAAAGAAACATAAGGTGTATGTATAAACATTGAAGTAATACCAGCATGAAATGCACACTGTATTGTGCCATATGCTCATCATCATATGAATATGAATACTGCCAGGCTTGTTGGGTTACTCTGAAATGGCTTTCATGGTAACTATGTAATAATACAGATATAATAATACAGATAGATACAAAGGTCCACTGTACAGGAAAGCAAACTGAATTTCACAGATTTCTGTGAGATGAGGAAGTAGACAGAGTGAGTCAGTAAGTCCAATCTATGGTATCTGATAAGAGCCTTATATGATTCACTGATAACCAATCTTCTGCCTGACGATGAAAGACACATAACTCATACAATATATGATCACAAATCAATATTTAACTTTATAGATTAAAATGATTGCAATGAGCCTGCAACATTAGACTACACTGCATCTAAGATTTCCCGGTGAGTATTAGGTCATAACTTATAAAACTTTCAAGTAATAAGGTTTTTTGAAAAAAAAAAAAAAACTATCATAATCATGATTCATAGTATAGAATTTCAATAAAGTTAATATTTTACTTTAAGTATGCTCCCTGTGGCAAATATTTGATACACCAATTGTTTCTGCAGTATATACTGTGTCATATGTACCACTTACGAAAATTGGGAATGGAAGCAAAGATGACACAATTATTTTGTATCTACTAGAAATACGGTTTTTCATACTCATGCATTTTTAAGTAAATGATGCATAACCCAAACAGAAAACATTTTTCCAAGGAAAGCTACTTCACGTGTTAATTTTCATTGCTAAAAGGGAGAATGCAGTCACCCCAATAAAGAATTGAACAGTAGACTACCCTATTTCCTGAATGGCTTTTGAGAATCATGTGACAGTATTTTTCTCACTCAATTGTAAAATTTATGAGGAGCAACTGCTT
>WURT03066709.1:0-32379 GCA_009936505.3 Holothuria glaberrima
TCGTCCCATGAGCTCTCTCAGATGTAGCAGACGACGAGAATAATTGTCTTCACTGCCTAATCCCTATTAGTTTAGAGAAATTTCAGGAATCAGACAATGCCTAGCTTAAGTGTCGGCTTTGCACCTAGTTCAAGGGAGAGCAAGCGTGCAAGTCTCCATCTCTTACAGCTCCCTGCTATTACTTTCAAAAATTCTTGAGCGACTAGTATTAAATCGAATCTTGAATATGGACTTTGAGTACGCATGGGTTTTGCCCAAACCATTCTACATAATTAGCAGTTGTAGACTTACTTGATAGAATTACAAATATCTTTAATAATAAAAACTTTAGACTGAGCATATTTTTAGATTTGCCAAAAGCTCTTGATAGTGTAAACAACAAAATCCGTTTAGATACGTTATACCATTACGGGATGCGAGACTTGTCTTTAAACTGGATAAAAAGTTACTTAAGCTAGCCTAGTTTAGTAATTGAGGTTTAAAAGCTTTCACTTGCAGCGCACCTGAGGGATGTGTCCTGTGACCTCTTCTCTTTATTATCTATATTAATGACATTCAGTACACTTCTGAAATATTATCATTTATATTATTGGCCGATCACACCAATGTGTTCTATAAGTATCATAACGTTAACCAAGCTGTTAAAATTGTAACCGCTCAATTATCTTTTGTTTCTTAATGGTTTAGGACAAATAAGCTATTTCTTTATGTTGATAAAACTAAGTTTATGATTTACTGTCCTGATCAGAGAAAACCTGTTGAAGCTCAGATCGAATTATTAATACATTTACACTATAAGTAACTTCGTACAAATTTTGAGGTGTGATGATTGATGAAAACTTAAACTAGAAATTGTCAAAATTTAAAACAATAAGACAAGTATTGCAAAGATGGTTGGAATTATGTCCAGATTGAAACGTATTTACCAAAATGTATTCAGTTATCGTTGTATAAATCTTTCATCCTTCTAGACATCTATTGTTATGCTCTAACATGGGCTCTTTACTCATTAAACAGTTAATGTCTTTCAAAGGAAAGAACAGTTTGTATCATCTCAATGCACGCTACTTTCACCATACTGCTCATTTTTTGTGAACTAGAACTGCTTACAACCAAAGACATTTATTATTATCAGCTAGAGAGTTTTAAGTACAATTGGGATAAGAAGAATCTACTTCTTCGTTTTGGAAGTTGGTTTACTCCTGTTAATTACATCCTCAACTATAACACTAGAATAATGTTGAATTTATGTAAGGATCAGTCACCGTGCTCAATTCTGTCAGGTATAATGGACCCCAGTTCTGGAACAGACCCCGGTTTTGGAACACATTTTTGTATGATATTTAACAAGTAGGCTCATCTCAACCATTCAATATAAGAATGAGGGTTTTTTGTGTTTGTATGTACGTATTTATCTGTAAATGTGAAGGTGTTTTGTTTTTATTAGGCTACTACCTCAGTCTGTTCTTTGTGTCAATTTCTTTCATTTCAAAGGTGGGCTGATCTCAATATGATAAGCGTTTGCCAGGTCTCATCCACTTCTATGTTTTATCATCTGTTTAACTTCTTGCTGCTGATTGTATTATCTTTTCTCATGGTGTTATAATCTTACATGAAGTTTTGTACTTTAATACAAGACTGGAAACGAAAAGTGTCAATCAATCAATCAATCAATCAATAATTCACAACGGATAGGAGGAATTCTAATACATGTGAGCTCATCTGCTCATTGTTAAGAGTGTAAGGGAAGGCTGTACGAAGCCTGGACGGATTGCCGTTCAATATTGGTCGTTTTCCATATTGGTTTATTGCAAGTAGATATTTCGATTTGTATTATTGATGGTTTTATCTACACTTATCGAGGTATTGCTTTCGTTCCACAAACCGTGGACATCTTTAAGGCACTTCTTTTTCAATTGGCTGCATTCTTGTTACATTCAAATAACTTCGCCATGGTGCAAAGTATACCAAAGACATTAAAAGAAAGTATCGACCATAGATAACAGTGTTTTTTGGATTTTGTTTTTGTCAACAGTGTAATCGTAGTGGGTCCTTGAACAGCCCTAATAACAATTTATCACAAACCTGACTGAATTTCTACTTATTAGTTTGATGTTTATTACATTATGTCTTCATCAATATAGTATTGGTCTTCATATTTGTGTTCCACAGATAACACAAGACTCTAACAGTGGCTTATCGTCGGGTAAGTGTACACTTTGTAGAATTTTCCCGAGATACTTCTTTTATTTGTTTTTTTATTAATATTATTCACTATTTGTTACTAATTCAGAGACATATTAGTTTGCAGGTAATTATTAACTTCGTTCTTGATCAGAACGTATAAAAAATCTGAAATGAGGCTCTTATTTTAGATTTATTCTTTCATTAAGTTGTCATTAACTTATTGAAGACTGAAGTAATATTATATCAAGAATATCTGGGTGCATTTCGAACGATATTCTTGTCCAGTCTTTATCCCTTTGTAAAGTTAAATGACTTTATTAAATCCATCATATACTTTATCATTATTGCAATTATTAGGCAAAAAGCTAATTTTGCTATTACAGGATCGTCGTACTTTTTCTATCAACGGCCCGAGTTTCCAAGAGATTGTGAGGAAGTTCGACAGCAATGTTCTCTTCAAAACAGAAGTGGAGTCTACCTCATAAAACCAGATGGATTTCCAGAGCCGTTTGAAGTATTTTGCGATAATGCGTACATATCTGATGATGGCGGCTGGATGGTAGGTTAAGTAGTAATGTATGCAAACCTTTTGTATCTTTGCCTTCAACTTTTCGAATAGCATGAAAGGAATAAATGAGGTACACCATGTTGTACTAAGTTGAAACATGTTACTTTACTACAAGTGACAAGGTGTACGGGACTGAATTTTGTCGCAGATTGTATAGTTTGTAGAACCATTCTTCCGATAAATAGGAAATGCGTGGTTGGCCAGACTCTCACAGAATCGCTCCCGTAACATTGAGTGTTATATCCTGTTAAGGTTTGATTATTTCAATGCTTCTTTCAGGTAATTTCACGCCGCTTGGACGGATCTGTTCATAATAATCGAACGTGGGATGAGTACAAAAATGGGTTCGGATTCTTAGGAACTGAGTTTTGGTTAGGTAACGATAAATTATCTTACGTGACAAACCAAAATCAGTTTGAACTTCAAATTGACATGGTAAAGGCTGACGGGTCGTCGTTTTACATTACTTATGACAATTTTCGTATCAGTGATGAGTGGAGCGGATACTCACTGACCAACTTAGGGGAATATGGGGGATCGGCTGGTAAGGACTGGACATATATTCCTTTTCTGTTTAAATGAGTTGTGTGGTAATATTCACTAAGCATATGCACTGGTTGATTTAATATGTACTTTGTCTTTCGGTGTTTGAAATTAATTGCAAATCACATACTCCTCGAGTAGATGTCTGGTATCGTTTGATCTCAGGCAATATACACTCTTTTCTCCAGTACCTCCAAGTTCTATTCTCAATTGACTACTCTTCTATTGAAACTATGTGAAACTGGTGTAACATTTCCTATGTATAATTTCTTTAGATGCAAAATTATTTGCACAAATTGTAATCTAGGATTTCATTCATTATACTACTCTTTACGATCTAGATGCCTATATAACGTCCTGTGAAAGAAACATGGAATTCGGTGCTTGTATTTGCCAGGGAACTTGTGATCAACCGGAAGCAACAATTGATTGTGACAACAACTGCATTCACGGTGAAGGATGTGTCTGTCCTGACGGATTCCTGTTTAAAGGAATTGACTGTGTGCCTGAAAATGAATGCGGATGTTTTGTCGAGGGAAGAGGGGTTATACCGGTAAGTCTAAATATTATTTCGATAGACCTGTAGGGCGTCTGAGTTTCGAAAAAGGTTAAAGCAGAGAGATGTTAGTAACACCTTCCTGATTAAAATGATATAAGATTTAAATGGTCTTTCTGCCCGGCTAAAACGTGTGTTAACTTTCCCTACGAACACAGAATGGTGACACTTACATTAATCCCGATTGCTCCTCCCGATGTAATTGTAATAACCACGTACTAACATGTGAGAACTACCGGTGCAGTCCAAACGCAAATTGTGAAGAAAGAAACAATGATAGAATGTGCTATTGCAACGATGGTTTTGAAGGAGATGGACAAAGGTGTACATCAACTATCCGTGAAGACTGTCTTGACCTATATAACGCTGGTAGTAGAAACAACGCAGTGTACACCATTCACCCCTCTGGTTGGTCCAGTGGAGGCATCCAGGTTTACTGTGATATGACAACAGCAGGTGGTGGGTGGACGGTAAGAGAATTTGAAAGTCATTATTTGTATAGAAATATTTGAAAAGTCAAATGATTGAAAAAGATTTTCTACACAAATAAGTACCACTGGTTGACAGTCATTTCACTTGATACAGGTAACGTCATAAAAATATCAATTTGATTAAATCGCCATCATCTTCGAATGATTTAAAATTATCGATATATCAGTATATGGTAAAGACATTGCCATTTCTTAAAAGTACGCAGATGCACTAACGAAGTGTGTCTTCTTTTCATCCGATACATTCTTTTTCTAAAGAGTTTAATATTTTTGATTTGCACATCACGTTTAGTTTATGTTTGACTAAAAGTGTTTGATAATGATGTAGCTTACGTTACTTGTTTACAGTATGACAGACGCGCAATCCACGATAAAACAACTGAACATTCAAAGATCAGTGCAAAATGGTACTTGTTTCTTGAACGTGCCTCAGGCTCACCGAAAAAGGGAGAAATTCATTTAGCTGTCGTTGCTTTAAGTTGAAAGGACTATAACTTTCATGTTGAGCACAAAGTTGGAGATTGCCTTACTGACTAGATCATAATAACGATCGAAAAAAAAATAAACTTAACTAAAACAAACTAATACTAAAGAGCAAAAGATAATTATTACAATGAAGGATGAATGGTTGTAACGTCCCAAGAGGTTTACTGTGAAATCTGTGTAAGTTTGGTCTTCAAAATTAATTTCCAAGGTATTTCAACGCCGCAAAGACGGTGGTTCAAGTTTTTATCGTACCTGGAGTAGTTACAAGAGGGGATTTGGTACATTAACGGACGAATTCTGGCTTGGAAACGATAAATTGCATACTATTACAAATCAGAAGAATTACCAACTACGTATAGACTTGAGAAACTCTGCTGGATCTAGCTACTACGCCCTCTATAACCTGTTTCGTGTGAGCAACGAGGGTGACAACTACAGACTGGTTGGTCTCGGCAGCTACTCTGGAACAGCTGGTTTGTACACTTCTAATTTTGTTTCTTAGATTACGTCTAGAATAGACTGCTGAAACCAATAGGAATTGCATGCAATAAGTTGTGGTGCATTTAACTGGTGTAACCTTTTCAATGCCAATCCCATGGCTACTAGAGTGTGACAATGAAGTGTGTTCACCAGAATAAGTGCCGCTATATCTCCAATAAGTTTGTAGGGTCATCGGAGCGTATCCAAGATGATGGCATATCTGAACTGGATTTAGTACTTTTAATAGTGTTTTAGGCCTGTCTGTGACACAATTAAGGGCAAAGTTGGTATTTATGTTTAGTTTGATATGTTAGAGAGACCTTCTTAGTATTGGGATGGACTTTGAATTCACTTTCTATGTGATGTTCTTGCGGAAATAACAGATGACGTTATCACATTTTCAACTCAAGGTGAACTTAAAGTAAGTACACGTAACATCATAACCTCATATAAATCAACACTGCTTTCTTTTTCAGTAAAATTCACAACAATTTTCTCCTCCTTAATTTCATATTTTCATACGATATGCTTCTATGAGAGGCATGAGGAATTTGCGTATTATACATCTCCGTTAGAAAAACATGTTGCTACTTATTTCAAGTTCGAAATTATAGGTTGACAAGGAAATAACGCTTGCTTTTGAGTGCGTAAAGATGACATTCCTCCTGCTTGCTTTAAGTTACCGGAAGGTTAAAAACGTGGTAATTAGTTTGCTAATATCTCAAAAACCGCGTATAGGAGTTCAATGAAAATTTCACCATAATGCATAGATTTAGTTCTTCGTTGACAAATTGAACGTAAATATTGAAGTAAAACTTCCTTTAACAATAGCTTGTGGGAAACAAGTCATGACTACAAAATATGAGGGATATTCTCTCTTCGCATTGCATGATTGTATGATAGCCGTTGGTCAGTATTATCATATACAAGTGTTGTATTTATATTCAAACTTGTCTATGTTGTTAACTTTCCCCTCATGTTTGTCATGTTGTTCTGACCAGGCAATGCGAAATTGTCAATTGGCGTTAGTATAGCCCGCGGTACCCTTACTTTTCTGTATGAGAACAAAAAAACATAAATTAGGCACTAGTACATATATTGAACGATACTTACACAGAGTTCTTCCTTTACCTTTCGCAGTGAATTTTTTAATATTAATAGAAGATATTTTATCTTAACTTACACTACTACTTGTAAGTAATTATTCCCTTAAATGAACGGGTACCACAAACAGAGAAATGTAGGTAGTTCTTTTCGCTTACTCATACAGTTTCTCAGACAATTCTATTCAAATTACATGTTTGATTCATAGACGAATTATAAACACTATTCTAAAATTTTCAGCAAATAAAAGGGACTTTCACTGAGATACTAGTCTAGAAACAGTAAGTGTTGAAGTATGGATTCGTCCTTATTGAACCGAATCCGGTCTCACCTTACATATACGGATCTCTCAGCCAGCTGAAACACTAGATATATCAAATCTACACAAATATGTTTAAATTATTACTTCCACTAAATATGATATGTTGATTGTCTGTTTCAGGAAAAGTGTGCAATGGTCGTTTTCCCCAAATATCAATTCTTGGGCTGGGCCGGGGGGGGGGGGAAGGAGTATTCCAGCATTTGCACGAAGTGATCGTTGCAATAAAACAGCTCCATCATGATATAATTCTCATTCACACTTTGATTCATATGAATGCGTTCTCGCAATGGAAAGGGCATTTTGGAAAGCTTAGTTAATTTGGTAGTTTCTAAGAAGTACGACTGCGAAAAGAATACTTAAAACAGCAACCTTTATATAAGTTAGCCTTATCAATTTATCAGATAGTCATTTACCACTTTAAAAGCAAATCGAAAACTCGTCCAAGTCTCCAATATTTCGGACACATTACAAAAGCCAGGTAATTAGTCAAGTCGTCAACTACAAGTGCCATTTTCATTGCCATTAAAACAAAACGGACTGTAGCAGAAAATTTCCAAGTAGTAGAACACTTAATTAACATATTTGAAAATTATCATGCGAATTATTCCCCACATGTACAAAAAAGCAAGTTTTTATAACATTCACCAAGTTTTATATATCTGTTCTGTTGTGTGTATGAAGAACTTGATCAATTTCTTTTTCAAGGCTATGACGCCATGAATTCTCGACGTAACCAACCATTTAGCACCTACGACAACGATAACGAGGTATCCACCTTTAATTGTGCGGAGAAACACAGAGGAGGATGGTGGTACGGCTACGATGACGATGATGGCCTTTACTGCTATTATTATAATTGTTTTTATTTTTGGCGTGATGGAAGTAGATACTGTGTATGCGGTGGCTCAAATCTCAATGGGGACTACAACCGTGACAACAGTCAGAGTATATA
Organism: Holothuria glaberrima; assembly: GCA_009936505.3. Classification (NCBI taxonomy): domain Eukaryota; kingdom Metazoa; phylum Echinodermata; class Holothuroidea; order Aspidochirotida; family Holothuriidae; genus Holothuria; species Holothuria glaberrima. Next base: position 7,690 of record WURT03066709.1, read on the forward strand.
CTGGTATTATCTTCCTGGCAACGATTGCAGCATCAAATTTACGGAAATGAAAATACGACCTATATAGTAGCAATATTTCTCCGCTCATTTGGTACCAAAGCTACATTTTGCAGAAATACAAGCTCGTTTTTGCAAAACAAGTTATTTTTTGATGATAAATAATATCCTCTTTGAAAAAATCCTACGAATACTTTTAATACAATAAGAGTTTTTTGTTGCAAGTTATGAGGGTAAAATTGATTAACGGTACCTCTTAAATATATGTAACCAGATATCAACTATATCGAAATTCACACTCTGTGATGTAAATTCTTGCATTAATATTTTTATGGCGGATAGAAATAAAGTAGTTTACAGAAACAGCTTTCAAAACCTTTGATCTTCCTAAAAGTATAATTACTGATATTATTGGTGTTTGGGACAGAAGGTGTTTTCCTTGAACATTTTGTAATAAGCAAGGAACATGACATGACTTTGAGCAAGTTTGCTAGGGATACGGCTTCGACCACTAGAAATAATATCGTACACGCAAATGATGACCCATTTCCTCCAAATATTGGATCCACCCTTGACCAGTTACGAATCATTGCTGCGTGAACTACATGATACACATCAAAAGCCTTAACTTGCCTGTCAGGTATGTCCTTCCAGGTAACGTTGCTGGAGCCATAAAACAACATAGTCACATGACTTATTCTACGAATACCTTTTAATGCTAAAGCCAGTGAACTTGTTAAGTTACCTGAAGTCCTGATTTCAACCAAAAAATATTAGGGTAGAAATTTTTTCAGATTTACTCTTTTTTTTCTTATAGGCCAAATTTTTAAGGTGAAATTCTCAAAAGAAAAGCTGCTTTTATGCAACTTACAGGTCTAGATCCATTATTCTCAAACGTAGCTCTTAGGGCCGCATGAGCACTCTCGGTACATCTATAATTTATTTCACATTATAAAAAGGGTCGATGCTTTACCAGGAAATTAAGAAAGTATGATAGTTCGGGACAGGAGCAAACCTCATACAGTTTTCTATGTTAAATTATGTATCTTTAGATATTATTCTTTAGGCAAGGATTGAGAGGGAGATAGGGACCTGTAGCAGTATAAGCTGCCTTCTCTGCAGACATTATTTTTGACATTTATCGATATAAAACTGCTGAAAATTTCATTATTTTGGTTACATTGGGTAAGCCCTTGGAATCAACGAAATCTCATGTAAGCGTTAGTTTTCCCTTGCTTTTCATTGTAAAGAATCTAATCTATACCCCCTCCATAAACGTACCGTCGTTGCTTTCATGTTAAGACTTTGCACTGCTAATGGAATAGACTCGGGGAAGCATTTGGGCCACTAGAACCTCTTAAAGCATTTCAAAACAAATTACACTTATTACAACAAAAGGAAAAAAAAATAGAAATATGGAGAAAGTTTTGGATGAAACCTAACATTCTCAATGTTAAGTGAATTATAAAATGGCTTAAATGTTTTCAAACAGATATCCTTCAGGGAGCTTCATGTGCACCAATCAAAGGCAGAATTTTAAGGTTTCGTTTCCATCGGCTAGCTCGAATGGAAGTATTGTTCCAAGTAACCGTAACATCAAGGCAACTCATTTGCTTCTACAAATCACACTGTTACAAAAAATAAAATGGTACAAGTGCCACTGTGGTGGCATGTTTATTGGGCATTCATTGCTATTGAAGGTTGTTATAGTCTTCATTCACATGCCCACAATTAATTTGTTAATACTCCAGATTCACCCCTGTGTCCCTGTGCCCTACAGGGGCTAGTACTCAAGCTCCACTACCAAACCTGCTGGTTCATGCACGTCTAAATCAAATTTCTGACTATATAAACGCTTACGAAAGCCTTATTTCCTCCTAATGTTACGTGGCTTATTGGACTGTTTCCAAATGCGGCTCGCGCCCTCAGCTCAGCCTCTTTTGTTTGGCCTTTACTTTGGAAACGTTCAAGAACCAGATTGAGTGGTGCAGAGGTCCATTTTCGCCGATTTGGCAGTCATGTTTGACAAATTAATTTTTAGATAGGCCTTCTTCACGGTCTTGCTGATGGTGACCCTTCTCAGTAATGCAGTAGTAAAAGGGACAACGCACCGAGTACCAAAACGGCCGGAAATGAGGCCACGACACATCCGAAAAGCGCCACATGCAAATAATTTCTAACCATGCGATCAATTCAAAGTCCAAAGATAGTGCTGACGAAAACATTTCAGTGGATAAAGGGACACATATCTAGCATTTGAACCCTTGGGAAACTTTGGCCCATTTAATTATTTTGGCCCAATGTGAGTCACATAAATTACTGTGTACTACTCCAGGCCCACTGAAGATTGTATATGAGACTGATCATAACAGTCACCCTATTCAAGATGCTTGAGTTTCTACAGAATATGTTCGACATAATTTTGAAAATGTTCGATACCCTTTGCGCTCTGTAGGAATTGATTTGGACTTGCTTTCATGTTTGGGATTCAGGTAGCTTGATGAAATCCATTACCAGGAGAACGAAGCATAGGCCACCAGTTATAAATTGCTTTGAAGCCAGATATACGGCTGTTGATCTTTCAGGAGAGCAGTAAATGTGAGTTCATGTCGCACTTGTTTTTAGAGATTTCTTGGCCTGTTGGATTCGTTGCTTTTCAATAGGGGTCAACCTATATAATGTACGTCTTACATGTGAGATAGTAATTGAGGATGTGTCCTTTTCATGTTAGAAGCCATAAAAAGACCCTGGATTCGCCTTGGGGATGACATGGGGTTTGTCTCACCATTAAACTGCATTAAACAAGACTCCTTAAACTCCATCTTATACGCAAACTGACTACAATAATGTACATGAAACAACGTTTGGTCCTTCAACGCCTTACACAAACTTTTTTGAAGGAGTTTTTAATTTAAGAATGAATTTCAGATTGTTTTTCAACTTTGACGTGCCTGAGGGAGTAGAATAGTGAACATCTTATGATAGCTCTATGTGCAAAATCTGATAACTGTCTGAAGATACTATTTTAAAGGATTTAGCTATCAATTTAATTAATGACAGAGAGGGTATTTCAAATTAAACTCACACATTTTTTTCAAATGTTATTCCTAAATATGAAAAAAAAAATGCTCATGACACATTCTACATAAGACACGTGGCATGATCTATGACTGGGAATACCTTTTTTCTGCACTCCAGTAGCCAGGGATTATGTACAGTGGCAGCAGCCAAAGGTGCCGCCAAAGTAATCGGAACAACCACAGACGATAATATCTTTAATAACCCCAATTAGCGTCAAGAATAATATTGCGGTACATATAAAAGGAAAATAAAGCTACTGCAAGGAGGGGGGGGGGGTTGAGCACTTAATTTACCCGGAGGTCCAAATAAGTTTCCCCCAAAATGACATAGATCTTTCGTCTGTATAGTAAAATTACTGCCTGAATGGGACACTGCCGGCCAACCCCCTTCCCTCGTAGGCTTACGGGTAAGGGTTTTCTACAAGTGTACGCGAGAAGGCTATAATAATATTTCTTCAGGCCCGCAAGCCCAGTTTGGTTTGCCCTATGGCTCTATTGTGGCCCTCTTGTGATTCGGGAGTAGCACCTTATGGGATCCAAGGGACTTTTCCGAAGCTCTGGGAACTTACAAATTGGATTGCTGATATGGCGAACTGAGCAGATTCTCAGTTGGTGAATGCTCTTTGATTGACATCAGAGTTTGATAATTGCTATGTTTACAAACACTTCTGTCATCTATGTTCTGCTACAGTTTAAAGAGATGGCTGATCGATAAACATTCTGCGTTCTAAATATTTATTGTAATAGAACATTTCTTGTTTTGATGTTATTGCAATGTTCCGTATTTTAGCCTAGCCAAGCCTGAATGCATATGCGTAGGAAACTGTTTGAGACGGGGAGGGGGTGAATCTTGTTTCGGATCGCCGTCCTGGGGGAGGGTCTAAGGAGAGGGGTCCCCTTCCCCTTTGGAAAATTTTTGGATTTTTGCAATTACATTGTAAATTACTGCAATTGTTTAGCATTTCTTGGAAAAGTTTCGGATTTTTGTGGGACCTTAGATGCAATTATGGTGCATCATGTTGGACTGATTTTAAGTTAAATTACTGCAAATTTTTGACATTTCTTTGAAAAGTTTTGAACTTTTGAGGTACCTTACATGCAATTAATGCATCATTTTTGGACAAATTTTAAGATAAATTACTGCACTTTTTTTACATTTTTTGGAAAATGTTTGAATTTTTGAGGGACCTTAAATGCAATTGCGTGCACCTTTAATTTAGAATAATTTTAAGGTAAATTACTGCAAATTTTTGACATGTATTGGAAAATGTTTGGCTTTTGAGGGACCTTAGATTTTTGTGCATCATTTTGGACATATTTTAATGTAAATTACTGCACATTTGTGACATTTCTTGGAAAATTTTTGGACTATCTAGGGACCTTAGAAGCAATTTGGTGAATCATTTTCGACAAATTTTAAAGGTAAATTACTGCAAATGTTTGACATTTTAAACAGAAAAGACAAATAAGGGGTTTTTGTCCTTTGAAAGTGTGTGACTGAAGTTCGCTTCCGCCTCTACAAAGTTCGCTGGGGGACTGGAGGCCCCCAGCCCCCGCTTTCTACGCCCTTGCCTGAATGACAGTACTCTGTGAAGATTTCAATCTCTTTAAACAATTTGCAAAACGTATTACAACAAACCTCAGCAATGAGTCTTCATTTTCGTCAATATTTCATAATTTGTGCTTGGATTAGAAACTTCATGTCTGCTGAAACGACAACTTCTTAAAAAACGAATTGTTTCACATACTTTTCAAACTTAAAAGTTGAATATCTTTTAGATGGGAAATAAGAACCCAACTGTCACTTAAAGACTCAAATCAGAAAGCAAGTGGGTAATAAAACTATCCACACATAACCGTAGCCTTTACAAACACCTGGGCATCTTGCGCGATACCCACTCTGTGATTTATAACCCTCGCAAAAGAGGTTAAAACTTTTACCTGTGTATGTTGTTTGTAAATTATCCTTGCACTTCAAATTTTGCGCTGAAGAAGGATACAGGGGTGTCCGAAATATATGCTGTTTCATTACCGTATCTCAGCTCTCATATTGTCTTCTTTGTGGTGTTTTCTACTTATACTTTTTTTTACGTATATAGGATATTTTAAAATGGAGTTAAAATGGTCTACAAATATTAGAACCACTTGCTGTCCTTTTAACTTTTAACTAATAATATCATAAAATATCGAAGTGGTCACCATCCGAAGTAATTACAAGTACCTAGATTTACAGCAATGGGGCAAAGGTTTCGACCATCTCTCCTAAAGTCCAGCAGAAGCACCAAAGAAGTTGTTTGGCATATATTTCGCTATTTACTTTTGCAAAACAAACATATTTTTTTCTTAGTAGCCTACTTAACGCTGATACTTGGCTTTACCGTGTTGGATGATGTTATATCTCACGTTACAACATGGCAGTCGCGCAAGCCACAATCAGATCTACTGAACATTCAGAGATCATTATCAAAGAAATACTTCCTTCTTAAGCGTGGATATAGATGACCATGATCTAAGTTTAACAGCTCTGTATAGGCTGTAATTTTGAAAATGCTTTAATCATTGAAGCATGATTACTGCGGCAACCAAATTCTGATCAAATACTGAAGAGTAACAAAGGTACTTTAAACCGGAAAGCATGTTTGATATTAGCGTCTTAAGCAAGGTAACAATGTAAACTGAGTAAATTTCTTCTTCATAATTCATTTCCGAGATATTCCAACACCGGAAAGATGGGGTGGGGTGAAAATTTTTATCGCCCTTGGAGTATTATTCAAGAGAGGATATGGTACATTAACGGACGAAATTTGGCTTGGAAACGAAAAATTGCATGTTATAACTAATCACAAGAATTACCAACTGCGTATAGACTTGAGAAACTCTGCAGGATAAGGGTTTCTACATAGAGAGGGTTTCGACTTGCCGTGTCCCAAAATTTCGGGTCACGTGACACATGGAGCCATTTTGCCTCCAGCAACCAAATAGGGAGTACGTTTTCGCGTAACGCGTACGTACGTACGTACTTGCGTACGTAAAATGCACGCTAACATCATGATAATTACCAGTGACTATGTTGATGAGCATCCTGTCCTGATATTAACCGAAATCCAGTCAAACAAATGTCAAAATGGTAGGATGCTGTGCATGAGGGTGTAGAAATCGCCTAGAATATAGTAACAAAATGTTCAGATTACCCAGAAGTAAGACGAGAAGAACCTTCTGCTTATTCAAAAGGAAAAACACGTTTTTATAGTTGAATCGTGAAAATGGAACAGAAGATTCAATTTTGCAGTTTTTTTTATTAAACAAATACAATAGAAGGAGACTGTCTAATTAGCATGACACGGGTGATTTTTGGTTGAAAGTAATGAGTTATGCAGTCAGGTTACGCAGTGTAAAGTTTCTGTTTTCCATTAGGCTTGTTTTCTCTGTTGCTGTGGGTTGAAAAATTGTCGAAAATTGAGAAAGCCTTTTCAGGGGTAGGGAAAAGGAAATGAACTGACGATTTGGAGGAGTATCCAAAGAATTTTCAGTGGTCAAGTACTAAACTGCCTTTCATGTCACAACCCGAAACACCAAATTTGATTGTACCACACTGGTACACCATTAGATATATAGGAAGTCTTAAGTCAACGCTGTTGGCTAGCGCGCACTAGCACCAGACCCATTCCGATCATTGCGATAAACGACGTAGACAAAATTGTTGAAATCTTGACGTGAAAGTGATCAAGTTTTATTCCATGCCTCGTTCCGGCCTCGAGCAGAAACATCGAGACATTAGACTATGATACCGAGACCAAACTGAGACATGAATTACTGATACCGAGGAAGAGGCTGTGAACTTTGTTCTCGGCCCCGCGGCCGGCCTCGCTGAAGCATACAACACTGATATTACCCTCTTTCCTTGTATCTTGCCTACACTCACAAGCCTACTAATGCAGCTTCTCATATTGAAGCATTGTCACTGTATGTCAACCACCCTTTAGTTATTTAAGTTTAACGTTTGAGGGTCAGGAAGCAATTGGCTAATCCATCGAGGACCCTATACCAGAGTGAGCGTGGGTGAACACCGGCGAGATTCACCTAGTGCTCAGAGGTTAACGAGGCAGGCGTTAAACCCTATCGTATCTAGGCTTGAAGATTTCAGAAAACACATTTTCATACAGTATTGCACCCCTATATCATAAATAAAAGTGAGGTCCACCCCATCTCCTAATTTGTATGTCGACACGGAAGCCGATGAGTACTTACTTTTGTGCATAATGGCCCTTCCTGTTTGATTTATATTTTGCTGGGGCCTTACAAAACAGTCAGCTTGAAAACGAGCACTTGTTATCCAATGAAGGCCGCAACTCCAGCTCCAGTGGCATACCTAATTTTCATAAGAGGCCATGGTGGCGGGACTATGTGGTACTGCATTTATGTGTTGGTTAGATTGGTTATATTGAGAGGGGCATGGGATGGGGTTTGCGAGGGGAGCAGAAGGGGAAATGCACCATCGCAATCTCCTTGTAGCTATGCTACTCCTTTCACCCCTGTTTTTGTTATGTCACTTTGAGGTGATTACATTACCTTAAGTAAATCATGGTTATTTCAAAGTCCTGAACAACACTGGATGTCATCTATTGATCTATTAGCCCCTAGCCTCTCTCCCCACCCCACACAGTCGATTGCCCTTTCAAAGATGTTAACGACACAGTATGGAAAAACCACTACAGTCACTCTTTACACACTGAGAACTGTACTTTAAGTGTTTTTTTGTCCCAAGTAAAATCACATGTGACGTCTGGTATCACTACCCCGGTACCCCAGTCCTCTATATCTCACCCCCTCCCTGACCCTTCGCATTTATCCTTTGTGACATAATTATAAATAAACTCTCCGTTAAACATGATTTATTTCACCAAATAAGTTGAGACTAGCTGTGCAGATCATTATCACCGTTTACCTAACCTATTTGCACATGCGTACCTACAATACTCTTCTAGTTGGAGGCAAAATGGCGTCAAATAATCAGTTGTCGCAACCCCTCTCTGTATAGGAACCCTATGTCGGGTCTAGCTACTACGCCCTTTACCACCTGTTTCGTGTGAGCAACGAGGGTGACAAATACAGACTGGCTGTTCTCAGCAGCTACTCTGGAACAGCTGGTTTGTACACTTTAAATTTCCATTCTTAGATAAGTTATGAGAAGAAGGTACTAGTCATATTCTTAAATCAAATAGAAATCACAAATATTAAATAATTGCAACACTTTGAACTCTTGTATCTTTTCTAATGCCAATCCGGTGGCTAGAATGGTTTGCGTCATATTGAAGTTTATTCAATAGCATAGGAACTGTTACTTATAAAGTGAATGTTCTTCTCGCATTTAGATATTTGTAGGACCGCCAAAACATTTCCAGGATTTTAGATCTAAAATCAATCTTAGCACTTTTCTACTACCGTTTCCAGGATTTTAGGTCTGGAATAATTCTAAGTACTTTTACTTTTGGTTTGTTCTTTGACGCAGTTACAAGAAGGGCTGGGGAAAATTTTGAATTTTGATACGTTGAAGAGTTACCTAATGTAAGCATTGTAATGGAATGTGTCTTGACTTTGTATCTTATGTTTTTGCGATGAGGTAATCAAATTTTCAATTAAAAGTGAACCTGGAGGCAAGTAGGCCTACACGTAACATCAGAACCGCATATAAATCAACGGTGCCTTTTTTGCAGAAAACTTCACAGCAGTTTTGTGCTCCCAAAATCTCATGTTTTGATGTGAGTGCAAAAAAGGCATGGGGATTTCACAAACTACTCATCCCCTCATGTCACTATTTATGTCAAATTCGAAACGATAGGTTGATAAACAACGCATTGCTTGTCAGAGTGAAGAGATTAATCACTTTTGTTTGCTTCAAAAGTTAGTCACAGAATGTCACAAATGTCATATTTTGTTTGCTAATATCTGAAAAATTTCACCAGAATGCATAGATTTAGAACGCTGTTTACATGTTGAAAGTAAAGTTATACTACACTTTCGTTAAGCTGGTTAATAGCAAAAAATTGGGAAAAGTCACACTGAAATGTAAAGCGTATATCCTCCCTTTTCCACGGACCTTTTGTATGATATGCTTTGGTCAGGAATATTACATGTTAGGTTTATTTTTCATATTCTATATTTGTTAATTAGTTACATTTGCTTTGATGATTTTGCATGTCATTGTGACCGATCAATGCAAAATTGTCAAGTAAAGGCATTATTGAGTACCTCAGCTGTGCTAACTTTCAGTATTAGAACCATAAGCAAAAGAGGTGGGGTGGGGAACCCCATTTGGGCAGAAAAATTGTTATTTCCGGCATGACATTTTTTTAAATTTTCGGGCAAAATTTCGGTAGCACCTATAATAGGAAGAAGTTCTGTACAATTATGATTAAAACAGCACGAGAATACATGCGGCATTAGTACGTAGTAAACAATGCTGACATGACGTTTTCTAGTAGCTTTCGCAAAAAGTCATTCAATATTTCAATACGAAAAGAGAACTTTTATTTTCTTTATGTCAATACTCCTGTTTCAAATTATTTCTTGAAATGAACAAGCAAAAGAAAGAAACAGAGAAAGAAATGTATGTAATTCGCTTCGTTTACCCAAGCACTTTTGTAGGAAAGGGTATTTAAAAGTTCATTGCTTTATTTGCAGAAGAAATTTTAATCCTATTTTAAAACTGTCGCCAATTAAAAAAGTGGTTAATAGCAAGAAGATAGTCGAACATTAAGGTTGTTAGAGTTCTAAGTCGTCTATAATGGACCGATTCTGGAATGGTCCTACAAATTGGTTTTTGTAATAACTACCAAGTTCTCGTTGTTTTAAAATGCGGATATCCTTGTGTGTATATAGAACTAAGTTATCATTACCTTATTAATCAATCTTTTTAACAAGGTTATGACTCCATGAGTTCTCGACGTAACCAACCGTTTAACACTCGCGAAAACGATAACGTGGCATCCAGCTTCAATTGTGGGAAAAAACACAGATGAGGATGGTGGTACGGCTACGAGGATGATGATGGCCTTCATTGTTATTCCTATAGCTATTATTACTATTACTGGAGCCATGGAAGCAGATACTGTTATTTCGGCATTTCAAATCTGAATGGAGACTACAACCGTGGGGGTTGTCAAAGAATATACTGGTATTATCTTCCTGGTGACGATTGTAGCATAAAATTCACAGAAATGAAAATACGTCCAATATAGTCAGATAGTGGCAATATCTCTTCGTTCAGATCCTACTCAAACTGTATTTTGTATAAATATAGGATGGCCGCTGTATATTATGTCACTTTTTATGATGTATATTGACCTCTTCAAAGTAATCCGAGTACTTTCATAGAAAATAAAGGTTTTTGTTCGTAAGTGAAAAGGGTAAACTTGATTAAGTCTAAGGCATATGTAAAGACATAACATATTTAAACTTAGGCTCAAAGGTACAAACATGCATCAATATTCTTAATGGCTGATGGAAAAAGTACTGTAGACAAAAGCGTTCAAACCTTTGGCTGCCTCACAAAATGGTACGAGACGATGTTTCCCCTGAAGATTTGTCTATTTGAACACCGCATGAATTTTCTTCTGAAAATTAATCAGTTTCCCCCAAATCGGCAATTTTTGGATGGGATAGGAATAGGGTTTGGCTGCCGCTTTTAAGTCCGTTCCCTATTGCACATCATGTTTAATTATTTGTCTATAAGCACTGGTATCAGATAATGAAAGAAAAATCCCAGCGTGCTCTTCATTGAAGTATGTTTGATGAGAATACCTAATTCTGCAGTTTGTTTGAGCACACGCAGTATTGCTCTTAGGCTATACAGAATGCAAAAGAGAGGCCAAAAGGTTGAACGGTTCATCTAGTATTGAACTTTCATTTTTTCTTTGAGATTTTATTTCATTTGGTGAGGATACTTTTAATATGGAAGACGTAGATACACTACACATCTTTGTACCGAAACCATTCATCCTCTTTCATACCATCCACTTCGTCTGGCATATAGTTTCACTATCGTGACAACAAATGAGATAAATAAGACCAGGACTTCCTTTCCAATGTTAATAGTGTAAAAATAGTGCAGGGAGTAGAGGGTGGCGCTGGAAGCGGCAAAGGAAAGACCTAATCATAAATTTTTAAAAGGACATCAGATGCATGTGATTTTCACTTTTGACCTCTCAAGAGCCCATTTAAGATTCTATCTAAAATGAATAGTCTTCTTTTACTCAGTGAAAGCTTTGAAACTTGCCTGCCGAGTATGGGAATCATCCAGGCTTCTTTATTTTAAATGTGGTGTTTATATGGTTTTTACTTTGACCGTTGGTGACATCAAAAGATTTTTAACATGTAAAGTCACTTTAGGGCTTCTAAAAAATCTGGGGCATCTATATGGGAAGTATGACATCCCTAAGAGTTATCCTTCTCGAGATATGACGTTAAGAGGTTTTCTGAATTTGACCTCTAATGAAATCAAGTGACTTTTGACCTCCATCGAAATCTAACCTATTTTAATTGGATGCAAAAATCCTTCATGTAAGGTAGAGTTCCCTCACAGTAACACTTATCGCGATATTGTGTTAGAAAATATTTACAGTTTTACTAACAGTGACATCAAATGACATTTGCTTCAGCCTAAATGATAGGGTGTTTGGATTGGAAGATCTGCACTCTAATAATTTGATCCATCAAGGTTACCCTTCATTAGTTATCTTGTGTAGGAGGTTTCGCCGTTTGACCTGTAATCACACACACGACCTCCTCTCAAAACGTAGAGGTTTTGTAATTAAAATGGATCATCCACATGCTTATTATAGGATAATCCAATATAACCTTCCTTGACAAAACTTGTTAAGAAGCAATTTTCCATGAGTCCCCCACCCCTGCCAAATAAAGTTTATAGGGCTTCTTTTTCTACATATGATAAATCTATACACTAAGCAGGAAAAATATCAATCTTTTCTATATTGAATATAGTGTAGTTCAATGTTTTCATTTGGGTTCATGTTACCTATCGTAACTTCAATTGACCTCAGACTTTCAAGTCTGCATATCAAGAACGAAAGCCATCCACCATTCCTTATTTGAGCTATCGTGTTTACCAGTTCAGCATTACAAGCAGACACGCACCAACGAACTGAAACATACACAAGCCCTGCGGTTTTTGAAATTTTCGTTGAAGAATTGAACCAGGAAGCCCAAAGGCTCACCGAAGCGATTGTTTTCAGAAAGTAGATGCTGTTAGTTAGTCACTGTAGCAGATTCAATTCTCCGGGGGAGTTACTAGTGGGTGCGGTTCAAGGAATTTTACCGATGGCATAGGAACCTAGGAATGTTAAGGAAAAGTTAACTATTCTCTCCTGGTTGCACTATCCTTTTCTTCTTTTTCTTTGATCACCATTTTCGTCATGTGTTGAACAGAGAACAGGGCGGACGCCCTACGCCCGCCCCCATAATCCTCCTCTGAAGGTATTCCTACGAATGATGACGAGTAGCAGGGCCGTAGCGAACGGGGGTGTGAGAGGAGTGTCACACCCCACAATATTTGGTCGCCATCGGCAAATTTTTGGTCTGTCGGCAAAAAAGGGAGAGGAGAAGGAAAAGAAGAGGAAAAGACGGGAACTGAAAAAAGGGAAAGAGAGAACGGAAGCGCGGCCAATCTGTTATCGGCTATTTCAATTTTCGGCTCTTCATCTAATTCATCAAATTCATCAAATTGATCATGCATGTGACGACCGTATCAACGGCCGTCGGTGTAATTGGACGAAATGACCGAGTCCGTCTGCAAATCGGGGAAAGACAGGAAATTAAAGGTTTCCGTACAGGCGCGCTTTTCGGGTCATATGACATTCTTGAAAAAGCACCTTCTGGACATTATTCCTCACTTTTATCATCACCATGGGATCGGCCGCACACGGTTACTCCCGGAGAGGGTATCCTTAGCCCGTTTTGTAAACCCTGACCTTGACTTTAAACCACAAACATATCGGGAAAAAATAATGCGTGGGGTGTGTGTGTCTTCCTTTCACTGCAAACTCAGGCATTCAACTTTTGAACACCAAATGTAACTGATATAGAACGCATCAGTGGCGTTCGTACGGGGGCGGAGGCAATTGGGCCATGTCCCTCTCTGATGCCATTTTTTTTTCTTTAGTTGCCAAAAATACGTAAATATTTTAACACAAATTTTACTACAAAATGAAGCATATGTGGCACAAGCAGTGGCGTAACTCCTATGGGCTAAGACCGTGCTGAACTGGGGGGGGGGGGGCGTCCACCGATGCACCAACAAAAAAAAACCAGACTTAATACATTCAAGGTGTAAGAAATTGGGATTTTACCTGCAATATTCCTTGCCATAGGATAGGAATTGAGCATTGAGTTCATTGGACATATCAGCAATAAAAGTATTAAAATGTTTGCGCTTTCCGCCAGAAAGTCGGTGTAAAATTTCAAAAGGCAGGGGGAACCTCTCCCTTTAAACCCCTCCCCGCCCCGGCGATCACACAACATACTGCATGGCCCTCCTTGAGAGATAACACGTTTGCGTCTGACGAGCCAAACGTGTAAATACTGAACGCATAGTGTTCAAATTCTGAACGTTAAGTTCAGATGTTGAAGTAAAGTGGCATGACGGGAAGAATAGCCTACCACGTTGAAATTGTTAGGAATATTTGCATTGGATAATGTATTTTTACCCAGAAATGTGCTAAAACCTCAGAGCTTCCGGGGGCTTCGCCTCCTGGGCCCCACATGGTCTTTGCCCCTGGACCCCACCAGGGGCCCTAAGCGGGCCCCTGGACCCCACCCGCGTAAGCTCGCGCTTCGCGCTCGTTTTACGCATTGCCAGATCGGTCGGCAAAACATGATCTCAACGCTCCCCAAAGATTACACCTTCACTACTCCCCTGACGAGTAGTTCTTCCATCCTGGTTTTCAAATTTTAACCGTGCCATGATCATTACATTTATTTGATCTTCTCTTTTAGCGCGTTGGTTCCGTACTATGACAGTTTGCTTGAAATGCCATTTTCACTTGAGAAAGGAAATGGTACAAAAGTGTTTAACGTCTTTTATTTTACTGGAATATCCACATCCCAATACGAATCTGAACCCTTAGATTCTTTTATTAACGTGGACTTCACTGGACCCTACTGCAAATTCTTTGATGGAATATATTTGCACGGTAGCATTTCGAATCGGTAATCCTTTTAATTTTTCTTTAAAAGTGGCTTTTCAGTAGAAAGACTAGTTGTTTTGGAAAGTAGTTCAATAGCGGAAGCCATTGCTTTTATATAAAGACCTTGGCTTCAAATGCTCATTGCATTTAGTATGGAATCTGTTTCATGTCAAAAAGGCGACGTATGAAAGAACCATGATGTAGAGGTCTGAGGGTCAAGTGGTTGGTTTTGTCCAGTCTTGTTGTCCTCTTGGGGACGTAGCCCCATTGTAGAGCAGAACTCCGTGGAGTAACACGTGGTTTTGCCCTTTGGCTCTTCGCAAGAGAGTGGATGGACCTTGAAAAAACTCAAACAGTCAATTAGGTATGTAGGTAAGTTCAAAAAGGTACATCTTTTTTTATTAAATCGCGCATTAATATAATTCAGTGTGACAATTGTGCAATTTTGGGACAGGCTAGCCAGTACTCTTCCATCAAACGGGCCAAAAACGATGAATCTGGAGGTCCTCCTCAGTGAAATATTTAATTAAAATTGAACACTGTGTGATGCAATTTGTTGACATCAGTTCTTGATAGTCTAAAAAAAGTTGAAACATAAAGGGAGGTTGGAGTAGGGTAAAGGCCCCTTTAAAGCCACATGAAATATGTACGCCATTATAAGGGTGACGTAGATCGCCTGTAGAGGAGAATGAACTTTCACGAGGAGTCCTTGCATTGTACTCTAGAGTTAACATCGTGGGACAGCTACATCTCTTACGGTTTACAATATACTCCGTCGTATGTTATCAGTTGCCATCAAAGCTTAGTTCTACAGTGTTATTTTAAGTGTTTTAAAGTAACCAATCATGGCATGTGTATGTGCTTGTGCATGAGTTTCAATTACCCACTTCTTCCCTTAGCTCTCTCTGTATTCACTTTGGTAACATTTAAACCTCAAGTTCCATGACACTATTGGACCTTAAATTTATCTTACGTCGCCTCCATTTTTATACAGAGGTTTACTTATAAGTTTCCTTTATGATGGTAAAATTCATTTATTGAAAATATATTTCAGCAATTAGCCACATATATAAAAACTGGAATCTTTCATCAGTGTGTGTTCCGCAACTTTACGTGAGAAACTCTTTTTAAAGTTTAATGTGTACCATTCTTCAGTTGGTTAAACTATTATCACAATGTTTTACATCAATCTAAACAGTTCTTTAAAGTCACACATCATGGGTGGATCCAGAATTTTTCAAAAAAAAAAAAAAAGGTGGGGGGCGGTCCGTCCATGAAATTAGTGAATCCTTGCCACAATTTAAGTGAAGCGCTATCACTGGTTGGTAGCTTACCCAGTGGCGCCGCCAGACTTTGGTAATTGGGAGCACCACCGATGATGTGGTAATGCTTCCTCAGTTTAACTCCAATGTTTACGTATATTGCGCTCTTTCTTACGTAGACTGCGTTTGTGTACAGCAATGGGATCCTTCCTTTGTCACTACGTGAAGGTGCCATCCTGGAGAGGGGTCTAAGGTCCCCCTCCCCTTTGGGAAATTTTTGTTAATTTAAGGTTGATTAGATGCAAAATGGTGCTACATTTGGGATATTTTTGGAGCTTAATATACATGACTGGAAAATGTCCATAATTTAGTGAATTCTAATTTTTGGTTACGTGAGAGAGCAGATTATGCTGTCTAATAGAGGAATACACTGCTGATGAGCCTCCCTCTCTTTTGCTACTTTACTGCTTTCTATTTGCGATAGGTTAATACTCCCAAATACTTGCGTGGGGTCCACAGAAACATTCTTTGAGCATAACCCAAATTTTCCGTTTTGCTTGATCTTGCAGTATAGGGTATCTAAGGCTGGCAGATGTCCGTATAGGGCCTCCTGGAAGCTCTGAAACAATTACATGCACTGGGGCAACGACATAATGCTTACAGTGGCGTTCTAACGGGTAAGCATGCAACATGTTATGTGATTGCCGGCCTGGGGGAGGGGTACAGGGGGTGTCCCCCGCGCCTTTAAAAGTTTTGAAAAATTGGGTGTCCTTACATGCTATCTGGTGCTACGTATGTTACCTTTTAAGTTAAATTTTCTGTTAATTTTTTTTTACGTATTTTAGGTACTAAAATACCGGAATTAGTGAGAGGGGACCATTGCCAAATGTCCAACCTAAATACGCCACAGAATGCTTATTACCTGACATCCAAATGATAATATAGAGTATGATGCCGAACACTTTACAACTATCGTATTGTTACTAATTTTGAACCGACGAAAATTTTGACGAACACCTTCCAGCAATGGGGAACGGGCGGGAGGGAGAGGTGCAGGAAGGGGATATTAGACCTCCCTGATAGGTATAGCAAAAGTTTGAAGGATTAAAAAGCGCGTTTCAGAATGTTGTTTAGTCGTAAGTGTATTTACGATCACCATCTTTATCGATAATAGCTGCGCGCGAAGCGCTCGGTAAAAATTTCTGAAAAATGTATTGCGGCAAGTTCATACTTTCAAGTTCCAACCTTCCACATCATGCTACAAATTAGATTGAATGATCACGTATTGATGCAAGGCCCCTACAGATGTTTGGAGTTGAATCTCTGTTTTTTTTAAATTGTTGTGATCAAATAGTACCGTTACCATGTATAATTACCCTACTTAATGGTCACGAGATAGAATGTTAACCGTGACGCATGCGCGTGAAGCATGCCAAAATTTTTGGTTAAGTAAGATTTCCATAACAAAACCTGCATTCTGAATCTGCATCGAGACACTTTCAGTTGCCGAAAAACATACACGCCACTCAAAAAGCCAGTCTTTTACCTGGTAATTCGTATACAGCTTTTGACTTTTGCTGCTGTGCTTCTCTAGGGGATGCTATCCGAAGATATTGATAATGAGAACAACACTGTGGCAAGGTTTGAAGCGCACGGGGAGCGCGAAAATTTTGATAGTCTGTGAAGAATTTGCGAAAATTCTGATAGTTTCTTAAACATTTGTGATGGAAAGTGATTACCATAAATCCGTCACGCGGTAGAAACACACCTCACCCTATCCCCTACAGAAATCTATAGCTTCAACGCCTTTTGGGATCATTTTAAAAATTTTCAGAATTTTTCGATTAGGGGGCACGTGCCCCCATGCCTCCAGTGCCGGCCCCTATGAGCTGACCAAGATTTTTTTGTCTAAATTGCCTCCTAGATCGCCGGAAATGACACTTTTCAGGCCTTCACTTTTCAGGCAAGTTGCGGATAAACATTCATTAATAAAATTTATATTGCCTTTAGTATCAGCTAAGGTCATAGATTTTCCAAGGGTCTCATCTGTTAGTAGAAACCACGTAGTCGCTTAGCACAGTGTTTATAATTATACAAAGCCTGTTTAGTTAACCGGCCTGTTCATGAAATTTATGTAGGCCTGTTGCATTTTCATTGAACCCTGCATATGTGTTGGTATATCATGGCAACGTTAAAGGCAAACACAAGTTTAGCTAAAACAGGCTATTATACACCAAAATTTTAAAACAGACAGCGACAAAAAAAGAAAAAGATTAACAGAATAGTTTCACACCAAAATAAAAAACAACAAATTTTCATTTATAACCCTGTGTATAAGGTAGCAATTAAACGAATATATCGGTCAAGTGTCTCAATTGATGCCCCATATTTAGCACACATGGTAACGTTGATATGTTCTCGATCACTTTGTCACTTGAAAATCAAATGTGAAGTACAAATGTTTAAATGGCAGTGTCAAAACAACTGGGTTCTGCGTTGCTTTTGATACTTTCATGATAGCGAAATAAGAAAACACGGTGCTGATACTGTTAAATGAACTAGGAATGACAACGTAACGGATGTGATGTAGTTTCTGATTCCGGAAGGGTCCGGAAGCCTTCGACCCCTCCACTGGATCCGCCCATGCGAATGGCCAGCCTTGAAAGCCATCTTCCCAAAAACATTCACTACTTTCAAACAACTAAGGTGTTAAAATGGTTTGTCGCCAAATGATTGTACGTGCATATTGATGTGCAGTGGTTTTAGACTGCGTTTGTCTGTTGTTTTTAATGGTTGTACAATATGCATGTTATGTTAACAAGCGTCTATTCTTTGTCATTAATGTCCTGCTACGGAGGAAAATGATCACCGCTCGATAAACATTCCTCGTTCTACACATTTACTGTAGCACAGATTTGTTTTGAAGTTGCTACAATGTTCCGTAATTAATCAGCTTAACCATGCATGAATGAAAGTGCTCTGCAAACATCTCAGTCCTGATACGCAGTTTGCAATAGATAGTGAAGCTAACAGCAGCAATGGGCCTTCATTTTCAACAAGCAATATTTCGATATTTTATAATTTGTGCTTGCATTAGAAATTTTATCTCCGCTGAAATGGTAAGTGCTATTACACTCTTTGTTCCACATACTTTTTAAACTTAAAAGCAGAATGTCTTTTAGGTAAAGTAAAAAGAAGAGCCAGGGGTTATGTTATTTTTGATATGTTGGAAGTTACGTAATCTAAACAGTGTAATGGAATGTACATTGATTTGAAATCTTGTTTAATCAGAGACAGCGGATGAAGTTGTCACATTTCCAACTCAATGTAAACTTGAAGCAAGCACACATGACATATGAAGTCACTCATGACTTCTTCAAGTTACGGTTGATCACAAATGTGTAATTTTTGTTTGGCAATATCTCGAAAACCATGTGTAGGTTAGTTAGTTAGATGAGGTTTTACAGCTCAGTTTCTAACCAATTGGTTTAAGTCGTGCCGGCCACGGCCCTTTTTCCAGTTGTGGCTCACTGGCTTGTTTTCCCTACTCCATTGCTTATGCTGAGCACCAAGCACAATGGCAGTAGGTCCCGCCATTTTTAAAGTCTTTGGTATGACCCGGCCAGGATTCGAACCCCCGACCTTCCGGCTGAAAATTATGTGTAGGAGATAAACCGAAGTTTTACCAAAATGTAGAGATTTAGTTCCTTGTTACCATACCAAACCTAAGCACTGCTGTTACCTCTCCTTTAGTGATACATGTTGTAAAAACTGTCATTTTGAAAATAAGAGGGGAACTATCCTCCCTTCGCACAACCCTGATTGATGATACCCTTTTTCGAGTTTCGATGCTACCTCATCTTACTAAGATGCTTTGTCATTTAATTCTGTCCAAACAATGTAAATTTATCAAGTGAAGGCGTTATTGTGACTTCAGGTCCTTTTACTTTTCTGTTTTAGTACATCACGAAAATATATTCGGCATTAGAACATAGTAAACAAAATTAATATGGTGTTCTCCCTTGTAACTTTTGCAATATTTTGTTCAATTCCGAAATAGCTTTTATAATCCCAACTGATACTACTCCTTACTCAAATTTTTTCCTTGAATGAACAAATAAAACAAAAAAAAGACAGATGTGGGTAATGCATTTAGCTCACTCCAGCACTTTCTTTTGTAAAAATTGTTTTAGTTTATTGTTTGAATTACAGAAAAAATAGGAGACAAAAAAGACTCGTTCTAATATCGCATTGCAAATCTCGGGAAGTTTCCTAAGCACTCTATTAATTGTTATTTTAACTGACTTCAAAACATAAGAAATAAGACACAACATTTTCTGCTCTGAAAGACAACACCTGAAATTACCCCCACATGTTTGAAAAGCAAAATTGTTTAAAACGGTTATCAAGTTCTCCTTACCTTATATGTCTACACCGTTGTGTGTGAATATAGAGCTTGAACATCATTGTGTTATTGATTCATGTTTTCACAAGGTTATGACGCCATGAATTCTCTACGAAACCAACCTTGTAGCACCTACGACAACGATAACGAGGTATCCAGCTTCAACTGTGCGGAGAAACACAGAGGAGGATGGTGGTACGGCTAGAATGACGATGATGGCCTCTATTGTTTTCATTATAATTGTTGCTATTATTGGCCCCACGAAAGTAGGTACTGTCATTGCGGTGCCGCAAATCTGAATGGAGACTACAACCGTGGCAACAGTCAAATCATATACTGGTATAATCTTCCTGGCAACGATTGCAGCATCAAATTTACGGAAATGAAAATACGTCCTAAATTGTAGGAATATGTTTTCGTTCATTTTGTACCAAAGTTGAATTTTGCAGAAATACAAGATGGTTTCTGTAAACTTTTTAACTATTTAATATTAAATAGTAATCCCTTTTATCAAAATTAGAGCACAATTGTAGAATTCCTTGCATTAATTAATTTTATCGCAGTTGGAAATAAAGTATTGCACAGAAAAACCATTTGAACTTCTTAGAATTTAGTTACAAATACTGAAAATAGGCTTTTGAACAAAAAGATGGTTTCTTGAAGATTTGGCTAGTTGAAAAGGAACATTTCATGAATTTTATCGTAAACTTACAGTTTTTTCCATGAATTTGACATAAATCATGGTTGGGGTGTTGGACGAGGTAGGCTAAAATTTCCAAGGCCACTGCCTTGTACTAATTACGCCCATTTATTTAGACCCCTCCCCCAGGACATCACCTGCACAAGGTGACAAAGCAAGGATTCGCTCCCGGTATAAACTACTTCCGGTGTGAATATGCACATTCATGCACATTTTACACCGGCTATTTGTGTGTATCGGGGGTGGGCTTACAGCATCATCTTCTATAGTGCCCCCAACCACTAACCTATGCGGGAAGTCACCGTGCAGATTGCCCGAAAGTGTCAATGCCGGCGTCAAACTCACAAAAGAGTTAAAATTTTTCAAAGTTACTTATCAGACTGTTTTTTTCTATTTCAATAAACTATGTCATGACCACATCAAGACATGTGTTCTCACTAAGGATGTTTAGACAACCTTATAACAACTTGCACGGCCCGATAAGTTTCATTTCCGGCGATCTAGGAGGCCTTTTTAGCTAAAATTATCTGGTATGCTGCGAGCCAACTAATGGTGGCGCTCCACTTAGATCGTATCAGGGAGTCCTCCCATTGAATGGTCAATCCCCCCAGCGCCCCTACTAAAAATTATCCTGGCTACGCTTCTGTAGAGGATAAGCATAAATTAAACTTTTTGTTAAATCTCCTTTCAAATAACAACTCCCTGGTTTCAGTGTGTGCGTGGGGGGGGGGGGGGGGGGGGGGGGGGGGGGTGTCGGGTTGTATGTGGGGGTGAAGGGCGTTGACGGGTTGAACTGATATCCACAGCAGAGAGGCCTTAACAAACAATGTAAAAATTACAAGAGATAGATGAGATTTTTACATTCGACCCTTCATTATCCGCTTTGACCTTTGAACTTAACAAAAAAGAATAACTCTCTTCTATTGAGTTTAAGCTTTGGAACCTACCTGCCACGTATGGGTATCATCAAAGCTTCCTTTCTTCGGATGTGGTGTTTACACGGTTTTTCGATTGACCGTTGGTGATATCAAACCACCTTTGATCTCCAGTGACCACCTCAGGGCTTTCAACGTACAGTAGGGCATCTTAATTGGAAGTTTGGGATTCTTAAAGGTTTTCATTATTAAAGTATAGCGTTTTTTGAAGGTTTTCTCTATTTGATCTCTGGTGACTTATTGTTACCTTTGACCTCTGCCAAAAACAAGAACATCCTTTAACCTTCATGGCAAGTCAGAGTTCTCTCAAAGGAACTTTTACTGGAACATTGTGTTATAAGATATTTACAATGTGATTTCCACTGAGTCAAATGAAGTTTTTTATTTTTTATTTTATAATCTTGTTTCAACATTGTTTAAAGGATGGTAATTCGGTAAACTTAAGCTTATCTTCCCGGAGGCTCTTAAGTGGTTAGACAAACATTTACATACATATAAATATATAAATAAAAAATAAAGATTGAAAAAATGATTGAAATATTGATAAATGATTGAATAGCTCAAAAACATAAAAAATTAAGGCATAAAATAACACATGATGAAGCTTAAAAATTAAAACTCTACAGACAATTACTAAAATGAATACATAAGAGATAAAACAAACACATACTAAGCTAAACTGAGAAGTTACATACCGCACATCACGGATAACACTTAAGTAAAAACTAAAAATTACTTAAAGACAGATCCTTCCTGACCAAAGGAGATAAATCGTTCAATTGTATTGCACCCAACTAAGAGAATCTCTTCTTGTGAATTTCTGTTCTACTGCTGTGAATATGCAGGGCACATGTAGAGGAAGACCTTAAATAAAACCATGGATGCGAAGAGAATTTATGTATTAAAATATTGGCGTCAATAGGAAAGTGAGAGACCATTGACGGACCTGTAGACCATTTGAAGCCTCTTGTGTGTCAACTGGTCCTCCAAAATGTTCCAGTTAAGTATTTTGAACAATTCAGAGGATCTTTCATGGTATGATGCTTCTTGTATTACCCTGGTAGCTTTTTTTAAATCTTTTTAATTCTATTGGTTTTCCTTCAAGCAAAAAGACCATACTAACCTACAATAATAGAGAACGGGCATTTAAGTTTAATACTCTTGTGGGGAATATCTATAAGTTGTTTAAATCATCCTAACATGGCTAATCTTGAGCTTAAAGTTTTACAAACGTAATCAACTTGATTCATGCCAGGTTAAGTTTGAGTCCATCCTAACCCCTAGTAACTTTTCCAAGTGTGAGTTTTGAAATCTTATTCCGTTCATATACACATTTAAAGGGTTATCAGAGAAGTTATTTACCACACATGTTGCACACATAATCTAACATTTAAACGAACTTAAAGTGAAGTTTGATAATGATTCAATTGAATCACTATGCATGAACGAAGGAATTACGTGAGCGCGCACCTCTGACTAGAGTCTCATTGTTATTTCTGACTTCGTTGGTGCAGGGAGTTGCTCCAAAAAGGGAGCTGTTAGGGAGGAGACACAACAACCAAATCTGTCAGACAATAAGTACTTGAAAGTGACTGAATCCCATTCAAGCATCAAACTTTGATTGACAGATCTCTTTGCTCCTATTGTCTAGCCTTGTTGACTTCCTCCTTCTTACTAATGATCAACCCCTTTCAATCCCAAGTAATCCTGAAACAATTGCCTTTGCATAAACGTAATTTGATCTGAGGTTTGTTACCGACGTTGTTCAAGCTTTAATCAAGATGTTTTACTAAACGAGTGTCAATGAAAGTTTGAATAATGTACTTCTTTGTGTCCCTACGAATTTGTTGCGTCGTCTGCTTCGAACATTGTTCAAGCCTTAATCATTTTCCCAATTTTGGCAAATTTCTTCATCACTTAGAAACAAACTCGAAATGTAAGTTTTGTGGAAAGTCTTCAGTAAAGTTGACAGAAATGACATTTATTGTAACCAATAACGACAAAAGTGTAAAATTTAATAGTTACGTGACGACTGGCAACGAAAAGTTAACTGTTCAACGTAAGGAGTAGGAGTAGAACTATTCATTGTCGCTTCATCCTAGTTGATCTTGGTAGTTGTGATAGGAATTTTGCAGAGAAAAGCAAGATTACCATCGGAAACGAACATTTCTTTAAAGGTCTGTGGAAAGTTGTGTCTCCTTCCTAACAGCTCCCTGGTTCAACATCAGCCGGTGATCTCTTCATCTAGTAATAGAAACTGTATGGGTGGGTTTGTATCCACAGTTGAAGAGTAGGAAAGTGAATAAGGTTTTTCTTGGCTTAGGCCTTTTTAATTCAGGACAGTATTTGCCCCTGTACAGCCTTTTGCAAGGGAGTAGACATAACTGTTACAGCTCCTGTAGATGCCCATCGTGGTTTTATGATCTTAGTGGAAAGGACGGTGGTTCAGCCTTGCAGCAAAAATGCGGATATCATAACAAAGTTAAAATGTAAAGAGAAATGTAAAGAGAAATGCAAAAAATATGCAAGACCAGCAAACTGTAATTTACTTCGAGAAACGAGAATCAACCAGGTGATATGGGAGAAGCTGAATCCTTCTACAAGAAGCAAACACATTTAATTCCAGAAATGTCAGACTGCTATAATTAAGGGAACAATTGCCGTAGCAGAAACAGCAAAGACAACAATAGAGTGGAGAGTGGAGAACAATTATGCCAGCGGAGGGTTGATCAAGCCGATTTAAGTCGTTATTTTCAGCAGTTGTGCTCACAAAATATGCCTATTACTAACCAGCTCTTCAGGAACAATGTCACAAAGCGAGTAAAAGATATCGGTGAAACTACGAAGGTGGGCAACAAAGTTTCCTTCGGGAGTTCGAGTGGAAGAGGTTTTAGAGGAAGAGATGATAGATCTCGACCAATTTTCAGGGCTTAGAATTTGGTCCTTTACATTATCACTCTCTGGAATAATATATATATATATATATCTATATAAATGTATACATATAATATATATATATATATATGTATGTATGTATCTATCTATCTATCCATCCATCCATCCATCCATCCATCCATCCATCCATCCATCCATCCATCCATCCATCCATC